>BSBK01000333.1:1827500-2007500 GCA_027943335.1 Chamaecyparis obtusa
GAGAACCATCTTCTCTGAATCCAACAAACATCTTGCCTAACATACTTGAAAGTCTTTCCCCTCATGCTTCTCATGATGAGGATGACCCTTCAACACAAGTGTCTAACAAGGAATTGACAAAGCTTGACAAGGAATTAGAAGGTCTTCAACAATTTAAGAGTAGAGAATACTTGGTTGAAGAGGCAATCCTCTTGATTGAGAATCTAAGGAAGTTGATACAAGGTGATGCACAAAAGATGGGTGTTTATTGTAGCATAACTCACATAGTGGATGAAAACACTATGAATATAGCTAGTTGCACAAAAGTGCTTGGATATATCGCTTCTACAAGCCAAGTTGAGATACCACTGCCTATGCCTACAATAGTGCCCATTTTTTCTATATACACATCCTCTATTATGTCTACCGTCGCACAAAATGGTAATGCCATTTATGTTAGTAATGGATCCAATCCTATCAATCAATATATTTATGTACTATCTTCAACCAATCTCTCTTTTGTTTCTCAAATATCCATCAACCATCTCCACCACCCACTTACCATAATGTTCCACATACCTACCATAATATCCCTTTAAATCCACCATCACAATCTAACTTTTCACCATAGTTACAGGACTTTGCAAGTCCTAGTAGGACTCACAGAGTCCAGTTGGCTCTCTTGGGTCTTTCTACCCTTGGAATTGGACTCAAGCGAGTTAGACCGAGTCTACGTTGACTCACCGAGTCATCCAGACTTGGTTGACTCGCCCAATCCCAAGCCCAGGACTCGGCTGCAACAGTTAACATTATAAAGTGATTTTTTTTTAATGATTTCCTTTGACTTGCCTTCTCCCAATTCTAAAAGGCGCATTCATTAATTTGCAAACACAAGGAAGAGTGAAAAAATGCTTGAGAGATGAATATTGGGGTTTTAGAAAATAGACCAACAGATTGATTGACTCTCAAATATTGATTTCTGATTGTTTTTACAAGTTTGTATCTTTCATTCACACATTGAGAGGAGCTAAAAGAAGCATTTGGAGGAGGCCTCTACAAATTTGAAGTGTATTTCTTCATTTTTGGAGAAAATCTGAAGAGGTGAGTTACATTTTTTGTGTTGTTTTCTAAATTTTTTACATTCATATTTCCATTTTGTTGACATTTGTTTTAGTTTCGTTTCATTTTATTGATGAAAAATTTGAAATGTAAGAAGCCCTAGTTTTTGTTTTTCTTTATTTTATTTATTTCAATTCAGTTAGAATGTGTAGAATTTGTAGATGCTTATTTATTTATGATATATTGCAACAACATAATGTTTGAGCCTGGGGCTGGGAGTAGTGTTGTGAGGTTCTCACACCATCGCCCCATTGCAAATAGGGATCCCCTCTTTTTTTAGCTTTACCAATAGGTTAGTGGTCTTAGGGGGTTTTAGTTGGTTACAGTTTTCAAGTTTTCAAGTTTCCAAGTCAGAAAGAGAGAGAGAGAGAGCATGAAGTTAGGCAGGTCCCTAGGTATGAAGGCCTTAAAAGGTAGGGGATCAATTATGCTTAGCGTATGAAGGTCAAATCCTTAGGAGAAATGAAAAGTCAGATTGAGAAAGTGTAAACAAGACATGAGAAATCAGACTTCAAAATGCACAGATTGGAATGAGTATGAAACCTGTCTTGAAACTTGATCGAAGTGTTAAATGGAGTTGACAGGTTGTGAAATAGTGCAAAGCAAAGCCAAGATGAAAAGAAGGTGAAGTTGTGAAGCAATGTAAAAATCCTAAGGTTGGGGCAGAACGTTTTGAGAAACCATGTTAGATCATGTGTATCTATCAATCTTTTGAGTGTCGTCCCTTCAAAGTCTTGTACATAGTTAGAGTAGGTTTTTTTTTTAACCATTTGGTTCAAGAGAGTTAGAATAGGTTTCCTTTCTGTAGGCTACCTTAGTAGTCTTAGAGTTTTTGGTTATTCCTTTTGGTTATGCCTTTTGGGCTAACCAATGCTTCTGCTACATTTAAGGCTACAATGTACAGAGTTTTTCAACCTCAGTTGAGGAAATTTGTACTTGTCTTCTTTGATGATATCCTAGTATACAACAAAATGTGGGAGGAGCATCTTGGCCATTTGGATACAGTGTTAGAGATTCTTTGTAGGGAATCATTGTATGCCAAGGAATCCAAATGTGATTTGGGTATGGCAGAATTATTGTATTTGGGTCACATTATCAGTGCAAAGGGTGTGCGGATGGATCTTGATAAGATCCATGCTGTCATTGAGTGGTCTACTCCAGTGAATCTCACTTAGCTCCGTTTTTTTTGGGTTTGTGTGACTGCTACCCCAGGCTACCCCAGATTTGTCAGTGGATATTCATGGCATGCAACACTACTTACTAATTTGATGAAGAATGGGGCATTCGTTTGGATACAACACCGCTTACGGCTTGCATTTTATAGTGTCGTGTATCCTTTGAAGATAAATAGGTGGAGTTTTATTTATTCTATATTTGTGGTGGATAGCTGACGATTCTTTCTAGGCAAAAATATAATGGAAATCACTTTAGAATTGTCTACATTCTATTAAAGACGAAAGTGATAGAGCTGTCAGCGATTTTATTTCTAGGTCTCACGACACTTGGCTGGAGTTTCAAACAAAGCTTTTAAAATGCTAAGGATAAATGGTATGAGTTGTGTTAAAAAAAAATACCGATGCATGGTGAAAAAAGGGGTGTGCGTTAAGATATCATGGATGGTTTCAGAATTATGTGGAGGCTGTCAGTTTTTTGTAACGCTTCTAGTAACGTGGCTGCACATGTATATATGCTTCTTTAGTGAAGACTATTCTCAGATGTGTGTTGTGTATTTTTTTTCGAAGAAGAAAAAATGAAGAGTATGAGATAGTGAAGTTATCTTGTTTGAAAGAGGTTGGTGCCCTTTTGTAAGGAGTTCAAAGTTGGTGCTTCCTTGCAGTGAGTTGCAACTCAGTTTTGTATTGGGTTGGAGCCCACATTTTTTGATTAGTGATACCGTGGTTTTTTACCCTGTTGGGTTTTCCACGAGATAAATTTGGTGTCCTTGTTCTCACTGTTTGTGATTTCTGTGGTTTCTTGTTTCACTTATTGTTTACAGTTTTAAAAATACTGATTCACCCCCTCCCCCTCTTAGTATTTTTTCATTTTTCAATTGGTATCAAAGCAGGTTCTCTCTTCAAAGCTTAAAAGCCCGAGAGTCAGTCCTTGTTTGTCCACCACGAGTGCCTTAGAAGGTCTTGCCACAAACCGTGCTCCCTTGTTTGATGGAACTAACTATGCTTTTTGGATTGTGCGTATGAAGACATATATTATGTCACTTGGTTGTGATGTTTATCTTCAAATGTGTTATCCTTCAACTTACTTTTTGTCATGACTCCTACGTTCTTGTCTCCAATGATCTTGCTCGGTGAGTGATATCTTCTCACATATTTTGCTAATATAGGCTTGGTAGATTGTTGAATAGTGTTTTCATCTCTCGACGGAGGCTTCTCTTTCTCCTCGGTTCCTTGTTGTTGTTCAGTCGTATCAACCGAATTACCTTCCTGTACATAAACAAATCTTTTATAATCCCCAAGTTCCTTTTTACTATCTTCTTCATTCCTTTCTGCAAATTCATCAATCCTCACATTTGCACTTTCAACAATTTTGTTAGTAGCCTTGATCAAACATTTATATGCTTTGCTCTTTGATGAATATCCTAGGAATATACCTTCATCTCCTTTAGAGTCAAACTTTCCATTTCTAACATCTTTTAGTATGTAACACCTAGTTCGAAAGATTTTAAAGTAAATTTCATTCGGTGTATGGCTGTACCAGAGTTCATAAGATGTCTTGTTTGTTCCTTTCTTCAACTGTACTTGGTTGAGTGTATAGACAATAATGCTTATGGCTTCTTTCCAGAATGTTTGTGCAACTTCTTTATCAATCAACAGTGTTCTAGCACAATCAACTATAGATTTATTCCTTACCCTATTCTGCTCATGGTCCAAATCTGCAATATTTGTATCTGAAGAAGTTTTATTCAAGTTTCAGAATTAATAAATATTTCCAGATCTTGTGTTTTATACTGTGCATCCGTTTAATTATATTCACCAACACTAAGGTTGCGCGCACGATTGAGAGTAGAGGAGGAACTGGTGTAGGGAGGAATTGTCGATTACGGCTCTTGACAATAATCTCTCAGACATTGTTCATCGTCCTCTCCTTGATTGACGTTATGGCAGTTTACTGATCATTCCATGGCTGGTTATTATTGCTTCCTCATATCAAGTATTGACTAGTGTTCTTGCCTTGGCTGATATTGCTAATTGGTGTTTGTACTGGTCTGAGTGATCGCTATACATGGATAGATTGCATCTTATTTTTATTTTGTGTTAACCTCCTTAGTCTCGTTACTCTATTGGTCTATGTATCATATCATCGACCCTAAGTATGATCGTGTAATGTCCCCGTTTTTAGACTTATGGGATTAGCTTGGTTTGGCGACCCTCACAGGCTAATCAGGCGATCAGAGGGGGTCAGATGGTGGAGCCAGTGTTGGGATTCCATTCTGGAGGTTCAGATTATCAGGTCTGCTTTTCGTTCGGGTCATTTTGGTCAACTTACTATTTTTAGTAAGTGGTATTCGGGGTATGGCCAGGATTAGTAGGGTGTCTGCATGGAGTGTCAGATGTCTCAAGATTGAGTTCCAGAGAATCTCTAGTTTGAGAGACTTACTATTTATAGTAAGTCTATTTTTAGCAGTTGGCTTTTTTTGGCAGTGGGTTATTTCTGGTAGGGCAGTTGGCGTTTGAGGCTCTGGTGTCAGAAATGAGTTTGTACAGTCAACGGAATTCAGAGGCTTTTGGTTTTTAAAGCTATCGTTATTAAATTAAATTATTTTAATTTAATAACTTTAATACTTTATAACTTTAATGTTATAAAGTGAAGAGGTCATTTAAAAGCCTTTTTAATGAAAAAAGTGAAATTGTGCTTTTTCCGAAAAAGCTATATATTCTACTCGAAAAAGCACTTTCAATCATCTATTGTTCATTTGATAAAAATTATGAAGTTTCTTGGCTGTGAGAAATGGCTAGGGTTTCGAGGACTGATTCCTCTTTCCGCAATTTGAATCATCACTAATTGATGATGAATCTTGCTTCTGGATTTCTGATAATTTAATTCTGATTCTGAAGATTTTATTTGGTGCTGAGGTATGCCAATGGTGATGGATTGATTATTTTTACAGCTCAAGGGTTTGAGTTTGACTTCTAGAAGAAACACTATCTTCTTGGAGATGATTACATTTTGAATTGGCTCTCTGAATGCCAATGAATCGTGTTTGTTGAGGGTTTATATAGCTGCTTTCAGAATTTATATTCTGATTATTATCAGTGCCGTACGGAATTCAGCAGTGACCGTACACTTTCTGCCTACAACCGTACATATCCAGCCTGGCTGTACATAGCAGGTTTTTGCGTGAGGCTTCCTTTTGAGAATGGCTTCCAATTTAGACGCTTATATTTTGGTTCTTTCAGTTGGCATTAGATTGGGTTTTGTGGCGTCAATAAAAGACTACAGCAGCGTGGGAAGTCGCATTGGGAAATGACAGTTGGAAATTCTGTTCCAGAATTCCATTATACAGCCGCATATTATTTAAGGTGCTCATAATTGTTATTGAATGCTTGTAATTTGAATTTAATTAGATAGTTGTTCAATTCTGATTTTCAGTGAGTAATTCGATGGTGAATTAATGACTATTGATATTTTATCAAGAAGTTTAGAGCTGGAAAGTATCATTTAAATTTCATATCTGATGTTCATTAATTTCTATATATTTCGAAAGAAATTTAAAAGTGCAATTTAAATTGAGTAAAGAGTTAGATTGTACATGAGAGCCAACTGGATTCAAGGATTCAAACATTCAATTTTTAGCAATCACGATCAAGTTATGTATTCCTCTGTGATGAAGACATGCTTTAACATCGGTCAAGCAACATAAAGCTTTGTGTGAGACTTCTAGGCAAGAGTTTCATATCAATGGTAACATTTATCATTTCAAGCATTTCCACTAAGTTTTTAGCCTCCATCTTTTCTGAGGACAAGCTCTCTTTTCATCAAACATTGTTGTAGTGGAAGTGAGAACACCAACATGGGATTTGACTTAGGAAAGCTCCTATACAACACAACATTTTGTCCTATTTTCATGTGCAAAGGTTCAAGAGTGCTACATGTGTGTAGGGAAAACAAAAAATGATCTAACTTTGAATAGGCAGAACCCTTGGACTAGGGCACCCTCCAAGTGTGTCTGACACTTTTTAGCTGATTTTTTGGAGGAATAGATCTATAGAGCCTTTTAATCCAAAATCTAGAAATTACTATTGAGGAAAACACCCTTAGACCAGGGCGCCCTCAAACCCCATCCAGCATATTCTACTCCAGATTGCACCTACAAGTTCTTTGTCTCCTATTTCCAGATCTGAACTACTATGTTGATTTTGAGTTCTGGATCTTACTATTTATGTTGAAAGTTATCTATTTCCTAGCATTTTATCTATATCTTGCATGTTGTGAAATTACTATTAGGATTCAAGTGTGTAGTTTCCAAGTCAAACTCATTGAGCTATGTTTCAGCAATCATGATCAAGTTATATGTGTTCCTTTGTGATGAAGACATGCATTAACATTAGTCAAGCAACAACAAGCTTTGTGTGAGACTTCTAGGGAAGAGTTTTAATCAATGGTAACATTTATCATTTCATGCATTTCCATTAAGGTTTTAGCCTCCATCTTTTTTGAGGACAAGCTCTCTTTTCATCAAACATTGTTGTAGTGGAAGTGGAAACCTGAACACAACGAGGTTTGACTTAGGCAAGCTCCTATACAACACAACATTTTTTCCTTTTTTCATGTCTATAGGTTTAGATCCAACCACAGAGCACTAAAGGTGCGTAGGAAAAACAACGACGAACAATCTAACTTTGAATAGGCAAAACCCCTGGACTAGGTCATCCTCCAATCGTGTCTGGCACTTTTTTAGCTGATTTTTCGGAGGAATAGAATTACTGACACAGACCAAGGCTGGAAGGATCCAATTAAGGACAGTTCAGGCCGAACAGCTTCAGGATTACACAGCAGAATACTCAACACAACAGATAACACAATAATTGTTTCAAGTAATTTGCATTAACATGCCCGAATGTAAAGCCTTCCGGGTTAGGGCCAATTACAATCAGAAACAATTCTGCAAGATCCACAACTAGATCCAATACAATCACTAGCTAGTTCAGCTCTGAAGACAATCAGAAGCTGATGGAAACCCTAAGGCAGATCTAAACTTGTGCTCGCAAGCCTCCAAGCAATCTCCTTGTTCCCAAGTGTGCAAACCACTAGCTCTACTATTACAAACTATCAGATAGAAATCTGATCTACAAGATCATGCAAGATCTTTTCCACAACTTCGCCAACTTCATCTTTCAAGCTTCACATCTGACCATCCAGATCCGCTAAGTCCCTCTTCTAAGTTTTTTTTTTCTCCAAACATCTACCCAAACACCCCCTTAAATACTAATCATCAGCCACAAGTCGGCAAGATGAAACCCTTAACTCTTCCTAACAAATATTAAATGCCATACAAGTCGGCTTACAAATTGTATACAAACATTTAATTCAGCATGTTGGCCCCCAGATCCACTTAGGAGAATCCAACAAAAGATACAAACAATAAATGCACCAAGTCGGCCCAACAAATCACACAGAACTCTAGTCGGTAAGCCAGAACTACCCAGCATTAGTGAATTAACCGAGCACGCCAAGCATCGTTGAGCACCAGTGTCGACCAAGCACCACAGGCATGACCGAGTAACACTTTCATTGAGCATCATAGACTACCGAGTTCCTTCAGTGACTGCGACTGCGCTTCCTTCAATGACCGAGGCCGTCGGTCAAAGCTGCAACCAAGCAAAACCGGCCAAAACACAAACACCTATGCAATTTCACCGAGGACACAAAATGCCCCTGCCTCAACCTTGGATGCCCCTGCATCAATTACAAAGCCTTCTAATCCAAAATCTGGAAACTATTGTTGAGGAAGACACCCTTAGACTAGAGCGTACTCCAACCCTGTGCAAATATTCTACTCCAGATTGCATGTACAGGTTCTTCTTTGTCCCCTATTTCCAAATCTGAACTGCTCTGTTGATTTTGAGTTCTGGATCTTACTATTTATGCTGAATGTTACCAATTTCGATGCATTTTACCTAGATCTTGCACATTGTGAAATTGCTATCAAGATTCAATTGTGTAGTATCAAGTCAAACTCATTGACCCATGTTTCAGCAATCATGATCATGTTATATGTGTGATGAGGACACACATTAACATCAGTCAAGCAACATCAAGATTCGTGTGAGATTTCTAGGCAAGAGTTTCATATCAATGGTAACATTTATCATTTCAAGCATTTCCATTAAGATTTTAGCCTCCATCTTTTTTAAGGACAAGCTTTCTTTTTATCAAACATTGTTGTAGTGGAAGTGGAAAAACCAACATGGGGTTTGACTTAGGCAAGCTCCTATACAACACAACATTTTTTCCTCTTTTCATGTGCATAGGTTCAAGTAAAACCACAAAGAGTTCAATAGGCGCATAGGGTAAACAATGACAAATGATTTAACTTTGAACATGTAATGCCCCGCCAAGGAACCCAGGAGAACTTAACCTAAACATGCAACTAAGTTTGCAGAATAATTTTTTTTTTAGTGTTAACAAACAATAACAATAATGTTTTTACAATGCGGAAGCAATACAATATAACATACAACTCACAGATTACAACTCTCAAGGGTTCCTTGATGTAGATTACGTAAGCATTAATTAATTAATTTAGATTAGATATAATTACAAATCTCATGTATACAAATGAATGATAAATACAACATCATATAAAAGATAACATAAATACAATTGGTACCATAAGGTATCCATAATAATCTACATCCATTGCACATGTCGCAGGGTATGTAATACAATAACTAAAATAAAGTACAACATGATATCTCCTGAATAGTCGATAGAATGATACAAGACCACATAGAATAAGAAGATAAGAACACATCTCCATCAATGAAGAACAAGAAGGATCAACTGCTACAGGGATCATCCAGCTCTGGTACACGAACGTCGGAATCTCAAATGGTAAAAGAATCACTACCACCCGACCTCGTGGAACCTAAATGGTCCACTCCCACCATGCTGAGGATATAACATCAGATCCCACCCGGATAACAAACATCAACAGAACAAGCTAAGGAAGAGATCCTGAAAGCTTTCTAACTCAAAAGGTACAATAGGATAACAAGATAAAACATACTCAACCAGAGGAAACCAACACACGTAAGAAACCTAAGATGCATAAAGGGAAGTGTCATCACATGAGCCAACTCTAGGGTTATCCTGGTAGTCTCTCAAGACCCCGACGCCCTAGTGACTCTATGTGGTATCAGTAACCTCTCGTGTAGACAAGGTACTAACTATGCCATATCTAGTCCACGTAGGCGGCAAGCATCTTCTCACTCCCATCCTAGTCAAAACTCAATTAGGAACTCAGGCATGGGCGAGGCACATAATATCTTATTAAATTCATTTTAAACTCTCAATGTCATTAATTATCACTTATTAAGCTACTTGTAATAGGATATCCTGGCAGCCACTTCCGGGCTCCGGCACCAATTACAAGCCACTTCCCACCTATACACTTAGATAACCTACCCTAGGGTTTCACAAGATCAAAGCATAACTCCGAGTTAACACATCTCATAAATCTCAACAACTAGTTCCAACGGTGACAGGAACATGCAAAACCAAAATCGTCATAGAACAAGTTAATTGACACAATAGAGTATGCAAGGCAAACAAACATGATCAAATATCTAATTCCCGCCTCTAGATTTCATACCCATTGGTTGACAATTCTAACCCCTTAAATTTAATCAATTAGATTGTCTTAAAAGTCAATTTGCATGATTTAACATTCACAACTAAGGTCCAAGGGCGAAAACATTTCCCAATTAACCACATGCAAAAATAATCGAAAGCCATGCAAAAAAAATTAATAATTAACTCATAAATATACTACACTATAGTACCTATATTTTATATCTTAAATATATAAAAAAAAGTAGCTATATAACAAAACAAAACCCATGCATTTTAATTAAACAACCAATTACTAAATTTTAAACAGAATTACCCCTTAACAAAAATAATAATAATAATGAAAATGCCCTTTAACAATTAAATCAAATAATAATAATTATTAAAAAGCCATTTAAAATAACCCAATTCATAAAAGAAACAGAGGGGCCCACGCCGTCAGTACCCTGTAAGGTACTGCCGCACAACAACCGAACTTTGGGAAGTTGTGTGCCCATTAGATGTTTTTTTTGCAGTTAAAACTTGAAACAAAACTTAGACATTCAACACTCTGTATTTTAGACTTTTCATTTTATATATCATGTCTTTCTTTTATTCTGGGCTGGTTTTGAGTTATTGTGCTTCTGTTTGGGTGTTGTAGGAGAGATGGTTTCTGGAGTTAGATCTGTTGGTAGAGGCCGTAGTGGAGGTCGTAGTAGAGGACGTGGGAGGGGTAGGAATCCTAGCTGTCCTGCGGGCTGCGAGTCATAGAGCTGAGAGTTTGCATGAGGATAGTGGTGAGCAGTGTGGTGATTCTAGAGAGCCGAATACTAGGTAGATACTTCAGACCATCGTGGAACATCTACCTATTAATTATAGGACTGAGAGAGGTGAGTTACACCATTCCAGGAATGAGGATAGACAGAGATCTAGGAGTCCTAAGAGGAAGGACACTACCATTGGTCAGGAAGCCCTAAAGGCTAATTAGATGAGAGATCTTTTAAGATCATGACCTCCTCCCTTTGATGGTCTCGGTACTGGTTTGGAGGCAGAGACATGGCTCATTGCATTGGATCGATGTTTTGGTATGTAGCAATTCGATACCAATGTTAAGGCGAGGTGTGCCATCATGCACCTTGAAGATTTTTTAGCTATTTGGTGGAGGATCGAAGAGTAGAAACTTGGACTCAGTAGGGAAGCTGTCACCTAGGAGTTATTTCTTGAGAAATTTCAGGAACGGTTTCTATCTGATCAGTGGCAACAGCAGCGTGCAGATGAGTTTCACAACTTGCGGCAATTGACTATGTCTGGTCAGGATTATGAGTGTCGTTTCTTCGAGCTCAAGCCCTACGTAGGTTTTGGTGATAATTAAGCACTGATGGTTCAACATTTCATTAGGGAGCTTAATGGTCGCATTGTTGGGGACGTTAGGATTTTCGAACCTAAGACCCTCAAGGAGGCGGTTATTAAGGCTACCTTGGTGGAGGCGAACCTAGCTTTGGGTCATGCATCTTCAGGATCTAGGGGGGATCAGTCTCAGAAGAATGGAAACTCTCAGAACCCTTCTACCTTTTCACGAGATAATTAGGATCAGCAGTAGAAGGGGTTCTCTTCCCCAGCTCATGGCAGTGGTTCTTTGTCCAAGAACTTCCGTAATGCTCAGCGTATCAAGAGTCATCCTTATAGTCAGCCCGCTCAGAGTTTTCATCAGGAGGTTAGTAGTGGTAGCTTTCAGCAGTCTAGTGCACCTTCAGCAGGGAGAGGATTTAGTGGAGATTGTTTCTCTTCTGGCCAACACTGTCATAAGGCAAACAAATGTCCCCAGCGTTTTGGACAGTATTCAGGACAGGCCGACAACTTCTGAGCCTACAATGGGTGATGCAAGTAGATCCCATGGGGCTTTTGCAGTAGGGAACGATCCTCAGAGTTCGAACCACAAGGTAGGGAAGGGTCTGATGGGACCTACTCAGTGATCCTTTGCTTAGATTTCAATTGCGTGTAGCGAGGTTTATGGAACTTATGTTCCTATTTTGTTCGTAGGCTTCCAGGAGTAAGCCTATTTTTAGGGGAGGTGGATGTAGTGCCCCTCCATAGTTTGCTTTCCTGTTATCTTTGCCAAACTCTTTTAGGCCACTTTTATGTGTGCGTTAATATTTCAATTTTATTATGATTTTAGATGTATGACACTTCATAGTGAATTTTAATAAATGGATGTTTATGATATTTATATTGATTTAGTTGTGTTGTTAGTTATGATGATGTTATACTTATTCCGAAATGATGTTTATGATGATGATTATACTTACCCCATACTTGCATGTGTATGGTGTTCATGTATGCTTTTATATTTATGTTTGATGTGCTTGAGGTGGTTGAGGGACGGAGTCGTAGTTACTTGCTTGTGAGATCCACACGATCGGCCGATACCTGCCATTGTCTGTTATATCTCTATACATATATGCACATGCTTGTCTCTTATGCAGGTACCAGACATCGACTTCCCTGAATTGTCAGGATGAGCGTGCCCTATCGCTAGTCTGAATGGTAAAAGAGGGGAGATAATATTTAGTTCCAAATCCTAACCTAAGGCATAACATTGTCTTGAAATAGTGGACAAGATTCTGTTATTCCCACCCTTTTTAAACTCATACAGTTAACGTGAGTTTATACCCCTGTTCTTGAGTACGAATGTGGGTCCTGAGGTCTTTTTTATTCTTTTGATTTGTGATTATTGGTGTGATTTCTATATTTAGATCATTCCATTTTTAGCTGTGGGATATTATTTAATTGGAAATTAAATAAATGTAATTATTTAGTTTAATTATTATTTAAAAGTTTATTGTATGGTGGAAGTATTTAATTAATGAAAATTAATTAAATACATGAACCTTAGAATTATGTAATTGTAAATTTACCCTTTTTCAATTAAAATGCATTAGTTAATTTAAGGGTTAATTTAGCACGTTGAAATCATTTTAGACTAAATGTTTTATTTTTAAATTGAATGCCTTAAGTTGCACAATCATAATTGAATAAAATTAAATTAAAGGTATTAGTTAAAGTTTGGTTAAGTGTTTTCAACAAAAGGCAAAGTGGAGGAGAGACTTAAGTTCAACCGAATCAAAGTCTAATTCATGCAAAGCCTTTTTGGTGGAGTCGAGTTCCAAGTCCTTGCATGTGGAAGGAGAACTTCTATATGTTGGAGATTTGGCCATGATTTTGAGCACATACAAGTTGAGGAATTTTGGCAGATAGGGTGAAGGATTTTGGATGAGGAATTTGGTTTTGAAAAGCTTCGAAGTTTTGGGATTTTGTCTTTAGATCTGGTCTTCGTTCGAATAATATTCTTCATGTGTTTGAGGTAGGATTTGACTTCCTTTATGATTATGTTGTTTTGCAATTTGAAAGGGCTGTATGCTTCGTGTCTGTTGATGTTAATGCTTGAAGTTTTTTATTCTGTGAATTCTTCTTCTCTCTTTTCGTATTCTGGAATTGATTTTTATTAAAACAATCCATGCTGCATGTGTTCATTGCTTTCGAATTCAAGATTAGATGTGATTAGGATTTCAATCTTTTTAAGGAATTAAACTGTATTAAATGAAGTTGAGAAAATACCTGTGATTGTGGAAATAAATTAATTTGGAATTTTGAATCTGTAATTATATATATATATATTGTATACAATATATTGTATATATATATACAATATATTGTATATATATATATATACAATATATATATTGTATACAATATATACAATATATTGTATACAATATATACAATATATTGTATACAATATATATATTGTATATCTATATATATACAATATATTGTATCTATATATATTGTATACAATATATATATATATATATTATATATTGTATACAATATATATATATACAATATATTGTATATATATAGATATACAATATATATATTGTATACAATATATTGTATATATTGTATACAATATATATATTGTATATATATATATATATACAATATATTGTATATATATATACAATATATTGTATACAATATATATATATATATATATATATTGTATACAATATATATATTGTATACAATATATTGTATATATTGTATATATATATATATACAATATATTGTATACAATATATATATATATATATATATTATTACAGATTCAAAATTCCAGATTAATTTATTTCCACAATCACAGGTATTTTCTCAACTTCATTTAATACAGTTTAATTCCTTAAAAAGATTGAAATCCTAATCACATCTAATCTTGAATTCGAAAGCAATGAACGCATGCAGCATGGATTGTTTTAATAAAAATCAATTCCAGAATACGAAAAGAGAGAAGAAGAATTCACAGAATAAAAAACTTCAAGCATTAACATCAACAGACACGAAGCATACAGCCCTTTCAAATTGCAAAACAACATAATCATAAAGGAAGTCAAATCCTACCTCAAACACATGAAGAATATTATTCGAACGAAGACCAGATCTAAAGACAAAATCCCAAAACTTCGAAGCTTTCCAAAACCAAATTCCTCATCCAAAATCCTTCAACCTGTCTGCCAAAATTCCTCAACTTGTCCGTCCTCAAAATAATGGCCAAATCTCCAACATATAGAGGTTCTCCTTCCACATGCAAGGGCTTGGAACTCGACTCTACCAAAAAGGCTTTGCATGAATTAGACTTTGATTTGCAGTTCAATTTCAATTGATATCAAGTCTCTCCTCCACTTTGCCTTTTGTTGAAATCACTTAACCAAACTTTAACTAATACCTTTGATTTAATTTTATTCAATTTTGATTGTGCAACTTAATGCATTCAATTTAAAAATAAAACATTTAGTCTAAAATGATTTCCACATGTTAAATTAACCCTTAAATTAACTGATGCATTTTAATTGAAAAAGGGTAAATTTACAATTACATAATTCTAAGGTGCGTGTATTTAATTAATTTTCATTAATTAAATACTTCCACCATACAATAAACTTTTAAATAATAATTAAACTAAATAATTAAATTTATTTAATTTCCAATTAAATAATATCCCACAGCGAAAAATAGAATGATCTAAATATAGAAATCACAAATCAAAAGAATAAAAAAGACTTAAGGACCCATATTCATACTCAAGAATAGGGGTATAAACTCACGTTAACTGGATGAGTTTAAAAAGGGTGGGAATAACAGAATCTTGTCCACTATTTCAAGACAATATTATGCCTTAGGTTAGGATTTGGAACTAAATATTATCTCCCCTCTTTTACCATTGAGACTAGCGATAGGGCACGCTCATCCTGACAATTCAACGAAGCTGATGCCTGGTACCTGCAAACCTGCATAAGAGACAAGCATTTGCATATATGTATATAGATTTAACAGACAATGGCCGGGATCGGCCGATCGTGTGGATCTCGCAAGAAAGTAACTACGACTCCATCCCTCAACCACATCAAACATAAATATAAAAGCATACATGAACACCATACACATGCAAGTATGGGGTGAGTATAATCATCATCATAAACATCATTTCGGAATAAGTATAACATCATCATAACTAACAACACATAACTGAATCAATATAAACATCATAAACATCTATTTATTAAAATTCACCATGAAGTGTCATACATCTAAAATCATAATAAAACTGAAATATTTACGCACACATAAAAGTGGCCTAAAAGAGTTTGGCAAAGATAACAGGAAAGAAAACTATGGAGGGTGACGCAGACCAAGGCAGGGAGGATCCAATTAAGGACAATCCAACCTTGTAGCTTCAGAACAACACATCGGAATAACACAACACAACAATTGTTTCAAAGCATATTTTCCATTAACATGCCCGACTGTAAGGCCTTTTGGGTTAGGGCCAATTACAATCAGAAACAATTCTGCAAGATCATCAAGATCCAATACAACACTAGCTAGTTTAGTCTTGAAAACTATCAGCAACTGATGGAAACTCTAAGGCAAATCTAAACTTGAGCTCGCAAGCCTACAAGCAATCTCCTTGTCTCCAAGTATGCAACCACCAGCTTTGCTATTACAAACTATCAGATAACAATCTGATCTGGAAGATCTTGCAGGATCTTTTCCACAACTTCACTTATCCAGTTCTCCTAGATCTGCTCTTAGAACTTCCTATCTGATCCTAGACAACTACCCCAAACACCCCTTAAATACTAATCATCAGCCACAAGTCGGCTGGATGAAACCATTAACTCCTCCTAACAAATATTAAATGTAATACAAGTCGGCTTCCAAATAGCCTTACAAACATTTAATTCAACATGTCAGCCTGTAACAACAACTACCAACAATAAATGCACCAAGTCGGCCCAACAAATCACACAGAACTCCAGTCGGTAAACTAGAACTACCTAGCACTAGTTCCACCGAGCACCAGAAGTTCAACCGAGTTCCTTTAGCGACCGAGATTCCTTCAATAACCGAGGTCTGAGACCATCGGTTAAGGCTGCAACTGAGTAACAACGGCCACATAACAAACAACCATGCAGATTCACCGAGGACCAAGAATGCCCCTGCATCAGACACCCCAGGTTCGAAAAGATGTTCATATGTGAGAAGAACATCTTCCAGGATTTAGCACATAAATCCCGAACTGGTTCTTCACATACAAGTCCTCCATCTTCTCACTTTGCATACTCTTCCACTTCAGCTTCCTCTGTCTTTTCAAGTCTTTCCTTGATAACACACAGGTCTGTTCTCCAAACTGATCATTCATTTTCTCAGGATCTATCAACTCAACTCGGCTACCAATACTCAGGCTTCTCCTACCGAGCGTTGTATCTAGCAAAGGCATCAGGGAAAACTTCCTATCATCCTTCTCAATAGTAAACACATTCTTCACTCAATCATACATAGCTCTGCAATCATATTGCCAAGGTCTACCGAGCAATATATCACAACTGTTCATCTTCACAATATCACATATTACAAGATCCTTATACTGGCCAATCTGAACATCAACAAAGCATTGTTCTCTCACTTCCAGAGCATGATCATCTTGCAACCAGCCAATCCTATAAGGATGTGGATGTCTCTTTCTATTCAAACCAAGTTTCTAAACCATGTCCTTAGCAAGAAGGTTATCAGTACTACCACTATGAACAATTACATCACAAAGTTTACCTCCAGACTTGCATTGAGTCCTAAACAAATTACTCCTCTGACAAGGTTCCTCCTTTGTACCGAGCAATGTTCACTGAAGCAACAAGTTCTCAGATTCAGGTTCATTGTCATTTACCACAGCAGTTCGTCGGTCACCAAGCTTCTTCTGTGTACACTCAAAAGAACAGTGTCCTTCCTCTCAACAGTTATAACAAGTACCTTAAAGATAACTCTACCTGTCTTCTTCGGTTCTACAAGTTTCTGTTCATCTTCTGCATCAGTCAGTTTAACCTTCACCGAGTGATCAATCTTCTCCTTCCCTCAGGAGTTACTATGTTGTTTCCTCTTCAACTTATCTTCTGCCTTCAGAGCATACTGATAAGCATCTTCAACAAAATCAATCTTCAGCATACCAAGCTCATTCTGAATATTGAATCTCAAACCATTCACATACCGAGCTACCTTTTGCGTACCAAGTTCTTTGTGTCTAGACTGAATAGTAAGCTTGTAGAACTCTTCGGCAACAGACAAATCCTTCTACTTCAGATTCTGCAACTTCTTAAACAAGTCAAGCTCATAGTCAGCAGGTATGAACTTAGCTTTCAATTTAGTCACCATCAACCTCCACCGATTGATCTTCATTTCACCTTCATCTTCTCTCTCTTTGTAATTCTTTCCACCAAAGAGCCGCATTTCCTTTCAACTTAGTTTGTGCCAATCTCACCTGAAGAGGATCTTCAATTTCTTCTAGCTGAAAGAAATCTTCAAGTTCACCGATCCAATCAATCAAGTTCTCGGGTTTCAAGGTACCAAAGAAAGTAGAAACTTCCATTCGGTAACTATTACTTAATCGAGCTCCAGATCTATGCAACCGAGCAGTTCTGTCTTCACCAGATCGGTCTCTCTGGTCATCACCACTAGATCCAACAACTTCAAATTCTTCAGTAGCTTCTTCATATCCATCCTCAGTACCAACATTCCGAGGTACACCAGTAACAGCTCTCATGATCTCAGCGACCATGTCATTATTCATCAGTTCCATCTCAGATCTGAAATCTGATTTCACCTTCTCTGTAATCCGGATTCCATAGTATCACAGAGATCAGCAATTACTCTAGGGCCCAATCTTCTCGGAGGCATCCTTAAAGATTAAGAGAAAACCCTCTACAACAAACCCTACACCGACCACCTTGTGACAATCTCCAAGTTGTATGCAAGTCAGATTGCAACCTACCACCTTGTAAACAACTAGGCACGATTTCACAAGTTCAGTGACACGGATCTGCAACTCAGATCATACGATCTCTTTGCCAACAAGATCAATTTCGCAGGATCAGCCCTCGCAAGATCAATCTTCGCTCCACAAGATCAACTCAGCTCTGATACCACCTGACGCAGACCAAGGTAGGGAGGATCCAATTAAGGACAATCCAACCTTGCAGCTTCAGAACAACACAGCAGAATAACACAACACAACAATTGTTTCAAAGCATATTTTCCATTAACATGCCCGGCTGTAAGGCCTTCTGGGTTAGGGCCAATTACAATCAAAAACAATTCTGCAAGATCATCAAGATCCAATACAACTGTAGCTAGTTCAGTCCTGAAAACTATTAGCAATTGATGGAAACCCTAAGGCAGATCTAAACTTGAGCTCGCAAGCCTCCAAGCAATCTCCTTGTCTCCAAGTATGCAACCACTAGCTCTGCTATTACAAACTATCAGATAACAATCTAATCTGCAAGATCTCGCAAGATCTTTTCCACAACTTCACTTATCCAGTTCTCCTAGATCTGCTCTCAGAACTTCCTATCTGATCCTAGACAACTACCTCAAACACTCCTTAAATACTAATCATCAACCACAAGTCGGCTGGATGAAACCATTAACTCCTAACAAATATTAAATGTAATACAAGTCGGCTTCCAAATAGCCTTACAAACATTTAATTCAACATGTCGGCTTGTAACAACAGCTACCAACAATAAATGCATCAAGTCGGCCCAACAAATCATACAGAACTCCAGTCGGTAAACCAGAACTACCGAGCAACAGAGAAACAACCGACCACGCTAAGCAACACTGAGCAACGTAGGTATTACCGAGCACCAGAAGTTCCACCGAGTTCCTTCAGCGATCGAGCTTGTTAGAAATAGGGAATACTGAGAGGGGGGGGTGAATCAGTATTCTACAAACTTTTACTTTTGCCCAATTATGGATATAACAGATTAGCTGATACATGCATAACAAAGTAAACTAAAGAATATGCATAACAGTAAAGCAAATGAACTCATAACACATTATTTGTTCTCCAAGAAACCCTGGCCAAGGGAAAACCCCGGTGGGGATGGTACCCACAAAGATCCACTAATCAAAAGTATCCTGTTAAGGATGTTGACCCTGTTAGGAGCCTGTTACATGCATATAGTGTTTCAGTCCTGATTAAGGGATCTTGTTAGAAGCCTCCACCCTGCTAAGAGTTGGTAGTACAAAATATGATTACAAGATGAGCCCACTGCCCAAACAAGTAATATACAATGATTATTGATTACAAAATAGGGCAAGGTACATAACCTTATGCTGCTTGCTTGTCTTTCACAACTTCGCATCAATATCTTTCGCATATATGTTCACTATATCATCTATATCATTACACTTCTTCGCATTCCATATGCCTTACATTTATACAAGTTATTAGGACTAATAACTCTTACAGTCGGCTTCACATAAGCTTATTACAAAATACATATTTACCCAAGGGTTAACATCTAGGATGTCGTCCCTTCATATTATTAAGACATTATTTTGATAAACAAAATAATCCCTTAACTCTTTACCAATTCTGTCTTCATATTTTGTCCTGTCGGCTTAACACTCTCTGGTAAAACTGCCATAACTTCTTCAATACATACCGTACAGACTTGCGCTCTTAGGTGAATCTTCAATAGTCATCATAGTATCTATGTTCAAGTGCGCAAGCACCGAACTTACTCCAATCGACATCGCCAATCAAAACTGTCTCCGAGTACACTGGGAAAATACTGCTTTACACTTAGACAATTTTGCTTTGCGCTCTGTTATACTTGCTCTCTGTCATATGCGGTCTTCATGTAGATTATATGTTTCCATAATGACAACATCTAGATATCTAACTCAGCCAAATTGTCAATAGAGCTTCCTTCAATAACCGAGACCATCGGTTAAGGCTGCAACCGAGTAACACCGGCCAAATAACAAACCACCATACAGATTCACCGAGGACCAAGAATGCCCCTGCATCAAAGGGGCACTACAGAACAAATACCAACCCCTAGACTAGGGAACCCTCCAACTGTGCCTGACACTTTTCAGCTGCTTTTTTGGAGGAACAGATCTACAGAGCCTTTTAATCCAGAACCTGAAAATTACCATTGAGGAAGACATCCTCAAACCAGGGTGCCCTTCAACCCTGTTAGGCATATTCTACTCCAGTTTGCGCCTACAGGTTCTTTGTTTCCTATTTCCAGATCTGAACTACTGTGTTGATTTCGAGTTTTGGAAATTACTGTTTATGCTGAAAGTCATCAATTTCCTAGCTTTTTACTTAGATCTTGCATATTGTGAAATTGCTATTAGGATTCAACTGTGTAGTTTCCATGTCAAACTCATTGGCCCATGTTTCATGAGTAGTGGTTCACAAGAACCCATCTCTCATGAGATGAATGAAACACTTAGCACTCATTGGATCTAGGTGATGCTTACAGGGGTGAAACATCAGGCTTTCTTGGGAGGTCATCCAACTCAAGCATGCTTAACCATGGAGTTTCCTACAAGGTTAAGCCCACTTAGCTTGCTACCCCCATTTGCAAAACCTTCGCCAGGCCTTGTGCCTTATAAACCATCCAGCATGGAGCCCCTTTAGCTCATCAATTGATAAGCTAGTGTAGGAGATATTTTCCACAACAAGTCAAATTGTGATATTCATTACGAGATAATGAACCATTCATAATGGAGCCCCTTTGGATCTTGCATATTCATATCGAATAATAATTAACCAGAGTGTTGAACTCTCCTTTAGGACTGAAGTTGAACCTTATTGATTGTTCCCCAATGATTCTGATGTTTAGCGATTAAAATTCTAGTTTATGTCTATAGGCTGAGATCCCTAAACTCAAACCTATCAATGATTAGAGTTTATTCAATTGTTTGAGCTTTAAAGGATGATATGACATAAAATATGGTCATGTTTTTGTTTTTTTTCCCTGGCAAAAGATATTTGGTTTAATTTGAAGGTTAATAATGTCGTTCAACCATGCCATGTCTGGTTTATTTCTGCTTTCTGTAATTTGTCTTTTTGGACCTTGGATTTAAGAAATCTAAAGACGATTTGACAATAAAATAGCAAAACAAATCTGCTAGACATTGAGAATTGTAACTATGCAGTTAAACCGTGAATCTACTGAAGGGCTGGAATGAAGGAAAAAAAGAACTATTTGAAGTTTTCAAAGGAAAGATCCATTATTATTTTTGGTACATCAATTTATTTGGTGGTTGTTTTAATCAATTGTTCTGATCACAGTACTTATATGTATAATATTTTTAAATAGTCTGTCTATAAATTAAGTTGTGTCAAAGTTTCTAACTTCGGTCATTCATTATTTTCACAAGATACGGGGCTCAGAATAATTAATTTTTTATTCCAATGTTTGAAGGGAACTTCCTGACTATTACAAGGGAATGGAAAACCGGAGATAAGCTATCTCTATTGTTTCCTGTGGGAATTAGAACTGAGAAAATCAAAGGTCTGTATTATTAGTCCAATCATGTAAATTCTCATTTCTTTTGATCTTCTTTTAGTGCTAAAAGAGATTGTTTTCTCCTAAATAACTGATTACGGGTTTTAATGAATTTCATGTTTTACAGATTACCGTTCTAAGTTTGCCTCTGTTGAAGCAATTCTTTTTGGGCCTTACCTGCTCGCTGGAATGACTCACGGGGATTCAGACCTCAGTTTAAAGAACAAAAATTCACTTTCAGAGTCAGTTACTGCAGTTCCCAACTCATTTTCTTCTCAGTTGTTTTCCTTTTGTCAAAAGGGAATGACCTCACATTCTTCTGTACTGGACAACTCTACACTAGTCTTCTCTGAAAGCAATAATACAATTTTGATGGAACCATTCCCAATGGTTGGGACAAATTTTGCGACTAGCGCTACTTTCAGAATAATAGAGCTTCTTTCAGAGTCGAAAAATCTTGAGTTCAGAAAAAGGGAAGTCATCTCTATCAAAGATTTTGTGGAAAGTGAAGTTTATCTTGAGCCCTTTGCCTTGCCTGGAATGCTGGTCTCCCATGAAGGTGCTAATAATCCTGTCTCTATTATAAATCGTCCTCAGTTTATTGATGGAAATGATCAGCCTTGTACAGCAGGTATCTGCAATTTGCAGTCCCCAGAAATGGATGCTGTTTTCCAAGTACGTCTAGGACTGGATGGCGAAAACAGCTCTGTTTCTTTTGAGTCTGCGAACCTTCCAAATTGTTTCTTGTACGGGATAACAAGCTATGAAGTGGGTCAGGCTGTTCAATTACGTTGCAAGCCAAGTCAAAGTGATCCAGCATTTAACCATGCAGCAAGCTTCTCTGTGAATGAAGGGATTGCTAAATACCATCCAATTAGTTTCATTGCTGGAGGCTCAAGGAGAGCTTACCTTCTTTCCCCTCTCAATGCCTTTAGAGATGAATCTTATACAGTGTACTTCAACATCACATCATGAATGCTCATGATATTACAAATACTTGTCTTAATGATATTTGGAACCGTGCTACCATGATTAATATTCTGAGCCTTCGTAAACTCTTTGTCTTCCATTATAGTAAGCCTAAAGTTAAATGAAACTTTACGACTATCTGATTGATAATATTGAAAACCAGTTGTCAAATGATTTTGTTTCTCAGAAACACTAGCTATCTTCCCAAACGATAATGATAATTGCTGGCAGGCTAGTTGGCTGCTAAGATCTGTAGCTCATCATAAAACGTTTCTGCATAATACATCACCATGGATTGAGTTGGTAACCAAAATTGCTTAGTGGCAAGTTATATGAACTGGGAAAAAGTAGTTATCTTTCTTTAAAAATCTAAATTAATAATTTGATATAAGAGTACCAATCGTGCTTAGGGGGAATGGGCTGTTGCTTTGTTCTTTTTCTTTTTTACGGTGATGGAAATTAATATTCCATTCATGGTGTATGCATGGTAAAAGGAGAATTGAAACTAAAAGAATACAAATAGCTGTTAAAGTGTTAATTTATTATATTAGAAGACAATAGGCGGATGAAACAAGCAGAAGTTTATTTCTGATGGAATTTCGTAATATTTAATTTATGGAGATATAGTCATACAAGATTCCTTTAGATATTTTTACAGTATAAATTTTTTTTGAAGTACTTCGGTTTCTGTACTCAGCTTTTCAGAATTTTGTAGTTTGTTGCCAAACTATTATCAAATCTGAAGTTATTGCATATATCTGTACAAGCATGTTGCAGAGATCAATGCTACATTATCGAATAGCCTATGAAGGTGACATATCAAAGGGAGATCTTACAAATAGTGATTGGTCGTTTAATGGTGGCCAGCAAAAGATAAACAAGAGCCAATAAAACATAAGGCAAACTGCAAATAAGTAATTAATAGAAAAAGATTAGATATTTTTTGCTAAATGAGCTTCACAGCCTTTTTCTTCAAAGCTTTAATACATTTTTCCATCTTGTTTGCATGATTGTTTTGTATTCGACCTTGATGCCTAATTCTTGATCATGTCATATTTGTAGATAGGGTCTTCACTTTCTATTCTTCACATAAATGTATATGAGATAATGGTGGGCCTTTGCTTTCTTATCTTTGCATGGACAGTAGACAAGGTCATGGCTGGTCTTTTTTCCCTTATCTTTACATGGACTTAGAGGAGAGCATGTCAACCTTGTCTTTGTTGATTAGATAAGAACATGGTAGCTAATGTTAAGGTGATTGCAACTTACTTGGTGTTACCATGGAAGACACTTATTCAGTGCATTTTAAAAGCTGTGTTAAAAAATATATCTTCTACATAGCAATCTCCATAGTCACTTTTCTATAGCCAAAAGCTTCATTTCTATGGCATACTTGAAAGATGATGGGATGATATGTAGTCTAAGCGTATCAAAGATCCACCATGCTTAAGTGGCTTTTCTATAACCAATATCATTGCTCTATGCTAAAACTGAAAGATAAGAGGATCTGGTGTGATATTTAGTCATAGATTTTATTCATTTAGGAGAGTTGGGATGAGTTTGTGGCATCAATGATATCAAACTTCATTTTTACCCTATAAACAAGCATAATTTCACATAAATTTTCATTACCAATGAAGCTTAGTTGTTGATTTTAAGGAGTCACTAGGGTTCATATTAAGGCTTCAAAGTTGCCAACCAATGGTTTACTCAACAAGGTATTCTAGATTATCCAATAAATCACCATTAAAGATGATAATTCTACTTATGTATTGTTTCCCCTGATTTTTGCTTATTTATTGATGGCTCTAATCTTCTTAAAAAATCACCCCATAATCTTTTTTGGAAGGTATTTTTACCAAAGTTCATTTTCGACCTTTTTGCATGTACTTCTTGTCGGTTGAACTTGAACCTTGAACTATCCTTAGTTCAAGATTCAAGGTTCAATAACACCTTGCGGTATGTTTTGTTTTCCTTTTGCTTTATTATGAACTTAGTGGCATGTTTGTTTTTGCAAAGCGCATCCTGCCATTGAACTCCGAACCTTGAACTTTCTTAGTTCAAAGTTCAAGGTTCAATTGACTTTGTCAATTTGCGAAAATGTTTTAATCATCATTAATTTTTCTTTATAGCCGCTAATTCTTGCTTTCTTAAACATATCAAAGAGTAGTCGTGTCTTGTTCCTTATTGAACTCGAAGTTTGAACTTTCTTAGTTCGAAGATCAAAGTTCAACGGATGGTCTCAAGCCAAGAGGAAGAATAGGCGGCGGCGATGTGATAGAAGTGACAGCTGGCTGAGAATATGACATCTATGCATGGTGTGGATATAATCATTAATAGAAGTGACATTTAAATGTCATTTCACTCATGGGAAAGTACACATAGTTAATGCAGCGATCAAGCAAACCTCCTCTCATCATTAACTAAATCTTTGGGCCATCACTTCATCATTTAGTGCGAATCTCTCGCAGTCTTGTGACCAATTTGGTAAATAAATGGGTGATACTTAGTTATTTTATCCATTATAGCAGAAACTTTCTCCTGGTGAAGGCAAGGATAACAGAGTAGATGAGGTACCTTTTTCCTCTCAAAGCTTAAATGTGCTGCATGAAATAATAGGTGAGTCATTTCTGTTTGGCGCTCTTGTTTCAAATTGAAGTTGTTTGTATTTTGAAGTTTAAAATACCCTTTAGAGCTTCTGTGTTTCCCTGTTCCCCTCCATTTGTGTTGGGTTGTCATGAAACCTCCACTTCCAAATTTTGGGGGTACTTCTCCTTTAATAAGTTCTTTGCCTGAGTGTGATGGTACGTTAATACGGCCAGGAGCACTGGAAGAAATTAGAAGCAAGATTAAAAACCCTATTCCAGGTTCTATGATTGAGAAGATAATTCAGAGTGGATTGGCAGAAGCTGTTGCTTTTCCCACAGTGGCTCCATGCCCAGAGTTCGTAGTGGAATGTGCCAGAAGGTATAGCATGGAAGAAAAATGCATCAAAAAGATAGATGGAAGCCCTTTAGTTTACATAAATAGAGATGTCATTTTAATTGCAATGGGTATTCCTGAGAAGGATCTATACGAGGGATGGACCATTCCTTCTTCTCAGTCTGTTTTTGCTACCAAAAGGCAAGTCTATAGAAATGAGATCGCTCAGAATTGGTTATTGAAGGCACAAAAGTGAGGCTATAGGCTTCCTAAACCTCTCACCGTTGACCATTTCAAACCAGAGGTTGCTGAATTAGTATATTGCTCAATAGAATTAAACGAAATCAACATGCATACTACTGGCATGATTGGATGTACTTTTACATAAAAATTATTCTAGGAGGAGAGAAATTCATCGACTGGGCTGACACCATTGCAGATGAGCTTCATCATCAATTGGCAAATTTCTCAGGTGGGAGTAATTTCTATATGTCTTCCTACTTGTTCTATATTCTGGCATGCACCGGAGAGTGGAAATGTCTCTTCCACGAATTAGCTGCCCTCAATTTGAAAGTATTTGACTATTACCCTCATTTGCAGAAAGAATTTCACACGAGTAGCTTTGTGAAATTTAATGGGATCTTTTTCAGGAGGCTAATGTATGAGTTGCAAGGAAATGTGGAGCAAAGAATGTTTGAGGAGACTAAAACTTTTATCAATATCTATGGGAGTTTCTTCATTTAGTTCAGGAGGTTCACGTACATTAGAGTCAGAGGTTTTGAGGGAGAACCGTTTAAATTACCAAGATATGCCTTTGATAGTCTTTTTCATAACAGAGGTTGCCCGCCAGTTGGCTCATGAGCACAAAGGGGTTAAAGAAAGAAAAGGTAGAGCGAAGTCAAGCTTTCCCATCGAGCTGGGGTTTTATACATGCAAAACGTCTTCGGATGCCCTCAACCTTGAGCTGGAATTGAGAAAGTTGAATCTGAAAACCATTGAAGCCAGAAAAGACTTTGACAACAAAGGCTATGCGGCTCAACATTTTAATCTGCCTTCTGAATTTAAACATCACTTTAATGGGTGAGGGAAATCAAAATATCAAAGATGTTAAAGAAATGACTCAGGAGTTCGAGAATTGAATAACAACAATCAGAGATAACTAAGCCCTCACAACCAAGGATTTCATGTCAATGGCCAATATTGAAGCAATGCCGGTGGTATGTATGGATCATCTAGAATTTCACAAACAGAAGGTTGTCCAGGTGTGCAAAGACAAGAAGGTTCTCAGGCAAAGGATAATTCATATTACCTTGCCACATCACGCCATGATTGTCAGTGTTTCTCACACACATAAGGAATGGAAGGACGCCCACGCCACCAACTCCTCTCAAGACCATTCACTGGTGTCCAACTCATCCGCTACCCAATGATCGTGCCTTGTCGATCTTGGGCCGTTTCTAGCTTTTTTTGCTTATGCTATCTTTAGTTATGTTTTTCAGTTGGTCTTAAAAACTATTTTTTTCGAAACTCTGGGAGTTTCTTGAACTGTAAGTTTCATATGATGTAAACTATTGGCTATATATAGCCAAGGAAGACTTTAAAATGGTCGATAACAGTTTATTTAGAAGTTAATTAGAATAGATTAGATTTTATCTTATTTTGGTGTGGATTTTCTGGAAGATACTTTGGTTAGTATTCTGAAATTAATGGAAGAAAAATCTTTGCTACTATAAATCTGTTGGTTTATATCAGTGAATTTGTCTCTGTTGGGATATCTTTCGTTAAGCAAAATTCTTTCTTGAAGTATTTCATTTCTTTAGTCTTAGTCTTATTTTTGCCAACTTTATTTGTGAATGTATTATGAGCTGAAGTCTGTGAGCTTCATTAAATTGGTATATTTCTCAAGATACACTGGTTAAGACATCTTTATGTGCAAATTACTCTGATTGCCTTATTTGCTTTATGGTCAAAAGTATAATCCTTGCAAAATGCAACTTTGATTATTCAAAATTCATTGAAAATCCTATCAGGAGTTGTACCGTAATTCAAAGGATCAAAATCATTCAGGTTTGATCCAACTGTTAGTAAGAGATTAATGTTTCTTTGGAGGGCTATAGAGTAAAGGAAATAAAAATAAAATAAAGAGAAACTCATTTACTAACAGATGTTTGGCGACTCCTTTGGGGAACTCCTGATACAAAGTAAACCAGTGCCAAATTATTTTGTTTAATATGTGATCATGGTGTTGCCTGCCATTGTGATACCTAGTCAAGCCAAAATTCCCCGGTCTTGCAGCCTGATCTACATTTCCTAGATACTCAAGAAGATATTATTGCAGATCTTAACACCCTAGCTTGGAAATAAAAAACAAGCAATCAACAATACCAGCAAGTTCGGTTAGTAATAGAAGATGAGGAAGAAATTGGTGAATGGTTGAGAGGCCTCCCCATAGCTCAAGAAGTTACAATAGTAGATAGGGCAATGCAAAGGACTTAAAGTTGAAACCCTGGATTCTCGACCTTATACTAGGTCCCAAAGAAGGGAGGGTATTCTTGACACTTTTTTCCAAGAACTGCAAGATCTTGAAGTCTTAACAACTCGTGCACCTAGGAGAAAAGCCAAGAGCAGACCATCCTCTCCTCCAAAAGAACCCTTTAGTGCAACATATTCTTCTCACGCTTGGCAAACTTTGACCTTATTTGGAATTCAAGCCCCCCTCTTTTAACCATTTACCCGACAACAGTCATGGCCCAACCTTGGGAAGCAACAGTAGGACCTCTAAATTTGGGAGGAAATCACAATTTACCTAAAGGAGCCAGGGAAATACTGCCAAAATTCTAAGGAGATGGGAAAGTCACAGCTAAAGATCATCTCAATGCTTTCAATACTGCATGTGGGATTTTGGCAGTCCAACATGAGGACGTTGTAGTGAGACTCTTTGTACAAAGTCTCTCTGAGTCAACGGCAGATTGGTTCTACCACTTACCTAATGGTCACATCACCGATTGGAATAGTATGAACAATGCTTTTGAAGCCCGTTTTAAAAGTGTATGAGATGAACACTCCCTGCTCGCACAACTAACTCAATTAAAACAAGAGGTACATGAGCCCATGAGGGAGTCTATAGCTAACTTCAATAAAATCATCCATAAGATCCCTCAAACAAAAAGACCAACTGTTGGAGCTCAAAATTCCTGAATATATTTTGAGTCCATATTTTCAAAATTTCTCTAAGTGTCAGATCAGTGTCCTGAAAATCATTGTGGAAAGCCTAATTTGAAGTGCATGGGTAGAAGGGCCTGTTGATTTTTTTGAAGAATCACTTGGGTAAGGTGTTCACCACCTTTCATTTGACATGTATAATGGGTTTGGGCTCTTAAGTTTCAGTTCTGGCATGTTTCTAAGGTAGCCTTTTGGAGGTGTTTCCTGAAATCTGCATGTCTTTCCCAGAATTTTATAAAGTAGCTCACTTCTGAAGATTGCATTCTATGCCTAGTTGATATCCATAGCATGGGGATTGTCGCACTGTGTTATAGGCATGTGAGAGAGTATCCATGACCATTTTTAGCCCCCCATGTGCTTGTTTGATCACTTTGCTAGTGCCATTCCTTTTCCAATTTGTAAAGTTTCGTCAAGTGTGCAGAATCCTGGATTCTAACTGGCTTCCTATGGAGTCTTGTAGTTTGCACTTGGTTCAAGGTCAAGTCAAATTGAGAGTTGTCCTACATAATAGACCTGGAAGTGACCCACCCTGAAGATTTATGGACCATGATCAATCCATTTGGTCACTTTCCTAGACCAATTCCAAATCAGATTTATGCATTCTTCACTGTTTCAAATTCAGGAAATATCTATTGTGCTGACTTTGGTTTTTAATTATATTTAACCTTTTGATCTTGTGAAAAAGCTAATTGTGGATTCATTCACCTTGTATGGGAGTGAATCAGTTTTCAAGATTCCGGATCATGAGGTTTTTATCTGACAAGTTTTCAAAGCCAGTTTTGAAGTGGTTTTAATGCAGGTTAACAGTGCGATCAGATTCAATTTTGTGAAGGGCCATGTTTGGTCATTAATATCTTTTGGCTCAAATCTTTTTGAGAAATCTCCTTTGGCATGTGTACTTATATGATGGAAGTGAACTTAAGTCTCTGTTGGCATGTTCTTGTAAGGTTCTTTGGTCAGTTTTTGAGGCCAATTCTGGAGACCAGTTAGTGTTATTGGTTAGTTTTGTAGAAAAGTAAGGAAATGAATTGTGTGATTAAAAGCTCGACGCACCATGGTTCTAACCTCATTAAGTGACTACATTTTGGTGTCACGAAAAGTCAATCTTAGGACTTTTTAGGGGGTGCCCAGTAAGGAGATGTATAGGAGAGAAAAGTTTAACTGCTGTTTGGGAATGGTGGCAAGAAGGGAAAGGCCAATGGCATGAATATAGAGGTGAGTTGACTTCATAGTTTGAAGCAACATGAATGAATTCCATTGCTAATCAGAAATCGGGACGACACGATCCTCTAGGTGGTGTATTTTTCAATGTAAAAGGAAGAACATATTCTATCCTGTTTAAAGTTGAAGCAGTGCAGTGCAATGTGAAAAATTCTTGTCATAGGAATGTTCGTAGATGTTCATGTTTGCAAAATCAAACATCAACTAATTGTAATGCAAATTCACATTTAAACACAAACTCAAACTTAGCCAGCAATGATTCAACATTTGAAATTGGTGGCAGTGGCAGACTAATGATTTATGGTGGTGTCCTTACAACCATGCATGCAGTGCTGCATTTGAATCTGCCTGTACTATTGCCCAAGTGTCTTTTTAGATTAGTCTATTCCAAGGTTCCAATCCAAACTCACTGTATCTACTTCAAGAATCAAGTGCTCAACCAGGTCAATCACATAGCTCATCGATTGTGCCCAATGTGGAGATGTGTAAATGAGGAAACCTCTTTTTGCATTTGGAAATGGTGGGAAGAAGGAAGCACATGAAGTATGAAGGAATGGGAGCGTGCTGACTGCAAATAATGAAAGGGTGCATGAAGTTAAATGATATGGGGCACGTTTTGGCTGTGCTGTGTGCACGCACAAAATTGGTGTGCACAAGGTAAAAGGGGGGTATGCACACCACACCCAAGATATGGTGTGTGCTAGTCAGAAAGGGCTACACAACTTACCAAGTGAAATGAAGAGGAGGTTGGGGTGCATGAAGGAGCACAAAGGAAGTGTGCATCATATAATAGAAGGTAGAAAGCGCAAATAACAAAGGAGATATGTTGCTGGTGCATGACAATAGCTACACACCAGCGCATATAAGGTGAAAGCGCCAGCATGTTTCAAATGGAGTATGCGAGTTCTGAAGGAAGATATGAGAGCCTGCAGACAAGAAACTAAACATGTTAAGTGTTGTGCACATTGGATTTAAGAAGAGAGTGAGTTGCTGGCTGCAGAGATGCGTGTTGGCATAAAATATTGAAAAAACAAACCAAGAAAAGGTGTGTGTGCTACTACATGTATGGTGCATACCAACACTGCAGAGGGGTGTGTGAGTGTTTTAGGAAGCTACCTTGGCATGCCAATAGGTATGAGAGGTTGTAAGGAATAGCCAAGGTGGAATGAAGAGATCTAGGCGCACAAGCCAGGCCAGGAAACAAAAATGGTGCGCACACAGGTAAAAAAGAAGAGAAAAATGTAAAGGGCAACACACGTGGTTTATCCCACATTCCTCCTGTTTGGCATTTGATAGGTTTTTAAATAGAATGGCGCTAAAGATAGATACAAAGTGAAGTGAAAAGAGGCAAGCCAACCTCTTGGCTTGTGGGCCTACACTGGGAAGCATGCCAACTGGGCATAAAGGCACATTTTTAATGCAAAGATTTAAAACTCCTCAGGAATGTAGTCCCACATTGGTGGGAATGTGGATGTTTAGAGTGTTTAAATGATCCAGCACTCACTAAGAAGTTTGAAGAAAGAGCAGGAGGCTCTGGATGTGCACGCGCATGAAGTTGCATTGGGAAGCATGCCAATGGCTGAAGACTTCAAAATTTTGCAGATAGTTGGTGGGTGATAGGACAGTGAGGTGACACGTGGCGGCCAGTAGCATGATCGCCGAATGAAGTAGCAGTCAAGGAAAGGATCAAGCGACCCGACGGGCGGTTAGTCGCCCAATCGCTGGATGCTAGTGGTTAAGGCCCAAACATCACGAGATTAGGAGAACAAAGCAGTCACCAGATCTCCAAATTTTGGCGGTCAGTGAGCAAACATCAAGAGATTAAGAGAAAGCAATGTTTGCTAGATCTCCAGATTCTTGGCAGTTAGTAGATGACATCTAGAGATCAAGAGATAAAGGGCATTCGTTGGTTCTCTAGATTTGACCGGGTTTAAGGAATGTATTCAGAGAATGGGAGATAAAGGCAGTCTCCAAATCTCCAGATAGGTGGTCAACCCAAGGTTAAAGTTGGAGCATCAAATCAACTCATGACACTTGTCCAAATCTGGTGCATTCTGCGTATAAAGTGCAGGAAATAAGAGGAAAATGCAAATTTAAAAGTTGTATAGTCTCTCCATAGTTTGTAAGTGAATTTTATTTTAAATTTTGAGAGGCATTCACGGTAGTATTTTCCAGAAGAAAAATAAGGTCAATTTTTCAAAGCAATAGAGAATCAAATCAGTTGAAGAGAAATGATTGCAAGTTGAGGCAATTGAAGGAGATCAAATGGAAGATCAAATTTGGAGGAGAAATTGGAGATATTTTGGTTGGGAATTGACAACTGTTAGTTAGCTGGAGCTGGCTTCATTCTCCTATATCTTTCATTTTTCTCCATTGTTGTAGATGGTGGTGGAATTAACACTGCAGAGGCAGTATTCTGGCTTTTGAGCCCTTGTTTTTGTGGTTTTCATGGTTTTGTAATTGTATTGAACTGGATATTTATAATGAAGAATTGTAGAATCCCAATCCTGTATTAGTGATGTCTTTATATGCATTGTCTTGAATTCTTGTGTATTGATTTCTAAGGCACTTTGATATACTGGTTACAAGGTGACTATGAATTTGTGTTCTTAGTTTCTTTCAAGGAGGGAGTAAATCTCTGGCACAAATTTTGAGAGTTTAACATTGCATGTGAATCTGATGTCTGGGTAGAGGAGTGAGAGAATGATTTGTAAGACACTTCATTTGGGTTTTGCATGTTTGGAGTTGTGGGATTTCTAAGGATTTACTTTTATCTGACTCTGTTGCTCAATTGATAAGGCACTGATCATTGCTTGTCATTGCACCTTTCATCATCAAATTTGAAAATCAATTGAAAATTTACTTTATGTTGAAGAGCACGTAATGTTTATAATTCATATTTGCAGAAGATAATGCAGTTTAGTGATTCTTTGAAGAAGTAAATCTGTTAGGTACACTCGCCTATAGCTAATTAAGTGCTCAAAGTGAAGAAGGATTTGATCCTTGTTAATTAGCCTTTTTCTTGCTAGAATCAGGAGTTTAGGAACCATAGAGTTCCAATTAAGCTCTAGGGCTTGTGATAGGATCCTGCAAGAAAATGAGCTAACAAATTGACGACTCTGTTGGGGAGTGACCATAAGAAAGATTTGTTTGAGAAGTCCAGACTGGCTTAGCCCATCCAAGTCACAACAAATTGGCGACTCTGCTGGGGAATGAAGTAAGGTTACCATTAAGAGTATCTCAGAGTCTTGCCATATTCAGTTTGGGGAAGAGTCTCTGCTGTGAGGAGTGCCCAGAATCTGGTGATGTTTTAGTTAAAGATCAGTGAGTGAATTTGTGTCCTCTATAAGCAAGTGGCAACTCTGTGTTAGAACGAACCTGAGATGTGAAGCTTTATTTCAGATTTCAGCCGGATATAAAGTGAGCAGCAAAGACATTCCAGGTATTCTCCATTCAGTATTTTGTGTGTTTGCATGGTCCTTATCAAATGGTTTTGTCATTAAAGAAAGGATAGATGAGTGAAATTACATACTTCTGGATTAAATTTTGAGTTAAATCATATATGTGTGAAGTATGTCAGAATAATTAAGTGATAAGAGATGGTTATTTACAAGTGTATAGATTTCGTGTTAGTGGTGTTGAAAAGTATCAAGTGTATATGCACAAAGGTTGCAGCCAATAATGGATGTTCATAGGAGTTCTTTTATCAAAGGATATATGCCATTTTGTTATGATGACATACCTGGTTTCCCCAATGAGATCCCTGATAGAATCAAAAGATATTTGCCAAAATTTGATAGGAACCAGTCCCAGTCAGCAAAAAAGCATGTGCAAGCTTTTGCTGATCTGATGTGTGATTTTGATATTGGCCATGAAGATCTGTGGATGAGGTTGTTTGTGCAGACTTTGGAAGGAGATGAAATAGATTGGTTCTCATTTTTGCCTGCAGCTTCGATTTCTTCATGGGATGAGCTAAGTTCATCCTTCATTGAGCATTTTGATGGGTGTCTAAATGTAAAATTAATGTTAGATAGATTGATGGAGATTCAGATTGAACAAGGTGAGTTAATTCCAAGGTTTAATATCAGATTTGCTAGGACATTGATGGATATCCCTGAAAATTGTAGGCCCCATGATCAAATATGTTTGATTATTTATTTGGGTGCATTTGGCCAAAAGATGGGTTTTCTGCTAAGGGATAAACAACCACAAAGTCTATATCAGGCTTTTGAAATTGCAATGGATATTGAGTGCAATCTAAAATATGGAGTTAGAAGAAGGTGTGCTTTTTATGGTTTGTTTTTTCAGAATAGAGTGAATGATTAGGAAAAAAGTGAGCAACATTAGTACTCTCAATCCCCTGCTAATTACTAACTGTTCCTTTGTATTCACATACTCCAGTCTCACTTCTTTGTCTTGAACTAGATATCTCAAGTAATGATACTTGATAGAAATATGCTTAGTCATAGTGTGCATCACAAGGTTCTTTGATATATTGATAGCACTTGTGTTATCACAGAAAATAACAACTAGATCAGTGATTTCTTCATACCTTTCAACAATTTCTTGATCCACACTATGTTTGAATAATTAACTGCTGCTACTACATATTCAGGCTCTGCTGTAGATTGAGAAATGCAATTTTGTTTCTTTCTTGTCCATGAGACTAATCTCTTTCCTAGAAAGAATGCGCCACCACTTGTACTCTTTCTATCATCCACATTTCCTGCCCAATCTGCATCAGTATAAACTTTCAATTCAAACTTATCATTGTTCTTATAGTACAATCCATAATCCTCTATTCCATTTAGATATCTCAATATCCTTTTCAATTCCATCATGTGATACTCCCTAGGATTAGCAGAAAATCTTGCAACAATCCCAATTGCCAATGCAATATCTGGTCTACTATGAATAACATATTGTAGCTTTCCAATCATTGACCTATAAAAATTTTGATTTACTTTTGGTGTATCATCATTCTTTGATAGTTTCCATCCAATAACCATTGGTGTACTTACTGGTCTAGAGTCCTCCATGCAAAAGGTTTTCAGTATATTCTTGATATACTTAGATTGATTAATGTAGATTCGTTTATTCATCTAATAAACTTGCAAACCAACAAAGAATTGGATCTCTCCAAACATAGACATCTTAAATTCAGTTTGCATCTCATTTGCAAGTGTTTTTCATAGTGCATATTGTCCTCCAAATATGATATCATCAATAAATATTTCAGCTAACAATATCCCTTTACCTTTTTTAGTCTTTAAGTACAGATTGTTGTTGTCATTTGTCCTTGCAAATCCAATTTTGACCAAGTAATTATGAAATCTCTCACACCAATTTCTAGGGGCTTGTTTCAATCCATACAGTTCTTTGTGTAGCTTACATACCATGTTCCTCTTGCTTGGATCAACAAATCCTTCTAGCTATTCAATGTATACTTCTTCCAGTATTCCATTCAGAAATGTAGATTTGACATCCATCTGATACACTTTGAATCCTTTGTAAGATGCATATGCAAGTAGAGTCCTAACTCCTTCCAATCTAGCAACTGGGGAACATATCTTCCCATAGTAAATGCCTTCTTCCTATGCATATCCTTTTCATACCAATCTAGCTTTGTTCCTTGAGAATTCTCCATGTTCATTTAACTTATTTATGAACACCCAATTTGTTCCAATAACATTCTTGTCCTTTGGTCTAGGTACTAGTGTCCATGTTTTTTTCTTTTCTATTTTCTCAATTTCCTCATTCATGGCTTGAATCCAACATTCATTCTCCAAAGCGTCTTTCACTGTTTTGGGCTCAAATTCACATAATAAGCATGTTTGGTTTTTTAACTTACATCTTTTAATGACTTGTAAATATTTTTCTCCAATGATTTGATATGGCTTATGATGTCTTCTCACATATTGTGCTAATGTAGGCTTTGGTCTCCTTGCTTATTTCTATTGATCTTCAGGTTCATCTTGCAAATTTATTTTAGGTTCATTTTGTATCTCTGCTTCCTCTTCTGATTTCTTGATAGTTTCCTCCAGATGCTCGACATCTTCTTGCTATGACTCCATGGGTTCTTTCCATTGCTCAATAGCTTTTTTCCTCTATTCTAGATAAATTGCTCACCTCTCCTTCCATGTATACGAATGATCTGTAATCTTCAGGTTCCTGCTTGTATTCAATTTCATTCTTTTCTACATATTCATCAACTCTAACATTTGCACTTTCCACAACTTTGTTAGTGTTAGAATTCAAACACTTATAATATTTTCTCTTAGTGGAATAACCTAGGAATATGCCTTCATCAATTTTAGCATCAAGTTTTCCATTCCTATTGTCCTTGAGTATGTAAAATTTTCTTCCAAAGACTTTAAAGTATTTCACATTAGGTGCATAACCATGCCATAACACAAAATGTGTAGCATTTGTCACTTTCTTGAGTTGTACTCGAGTCAAGGTATAGACAAATGTACTTACAACTTCTCTACAATTTTTTTGTGTAACATTTTTTTCTATCATCAATATTCTAGCACAATCCATGATTGATCTATTTCTTCTCTCTTCTATACCATTCTATGGAGGGGTCCTTGGTATAGACAACTGTCTCTTAATTCCTCTATCATTGCAGAATATGTTGAACTCATTAGATATGAACTCTCCTCTTCTGTCAGATCTTAGAAATTTCAAGATTTTGCCTATTTCTTTCTCAACTTTTTCCAAATACCACTTAAATAACTGAAAGGCATCAGATTTTTCTTTAAGAAACATCACATTCATCATTCTAGAATAATCATCAACAAATAGAGTAAATTATTAGTCACCATAGTAACTTTGCATGCTAATAGGTCCACAAAGGTCAGTATGAAACGATTACAAAATATCATCAGAAGTACATATTTTTCTCTTGAAACTAGACGTTATCATTTTCCCCAATTGACATTTCTTACACATCACATTATTAGGTTTCTTCAATCTTGGTACTCCTCTTACTATTTTCATCTTGCTAATGCTTACCAAATTATCAAGGTTCACATGACACGACCTCTTGTGCCATCACCATAAATCATAAAGTTGTGCAAATAAACATGTCTCATCAGATAGGTCTAGATAGAACAAATTACCTCTTGTTTGTTCTCCACTTCCAATCAGTTCACCAGTGGCATCAAATATCTTAGCCTTTTTGTGATGGAATTCAACTCACCATAATTGTTCAGTTGTGCAACACTCAACAAATTATAGTTAAGTCCTTCAACCCAATAAGCATTATCACATCTGATCTTATTAGTCAATCTTATTGATCCTTTTCCTTTCACAAGACATGGTGCATCATTACCAAACTTAATATTACTACCTTTGTAATGATTTAAGGTTTCAAACTTACTTTTATCGCCAGTCATGTGATGTGAGATTATCCATCTATCACCTTTACTCACATATGAAATAAGTGCAGTTTTCTCATCTTCATCAGAATCATCTTTCATAACAACATAAACAAATTCTACATCATGATCATCAAACTCATCAAATTCACTATCAATTTATTCTTCAACAATATAACAAGATTTGATACCTTTATCCTTGTAGTCCTTATACCTTCTTTAATCTCTGTCATCCCTTTTCTCTTTGTACTTTCTTTCCCTTCTTTCATCTTTGCCATTCCTGTCAGGGCATCTTGCTGCAATATGACCAACTTTTTTACATGAGAAACAAATTATAGGAAGTTCAAGTACCTTTGAATTTTCCTTTTCCTCTCGGTAGTCTTCTAGCCACAAGTGCCTCAAGATCATCAAGATCATCATTAGAAGTGTCACTGACACTGTTCACACATCTTTCTTTTTCTTTCTTTGACTTTTGAAGAACCAATTGAGATTTGAATGTAGATTCAATATTATGAGTAGTGAAATTATCAAAATTTGACAATTCAAAAGTAGTTAGTGTACCAACAAGACCTTCCAAAGTTAAGTTGTTATCAGGAGCACACTACAATTCTTGTATTGCAGAAACCCTAATAGCATAAATAGGAAGTTCGGTTCTAAAAACCTTTCTAATAACAATTTCATCATCAATATTTCCATTAGCTTCTTTAATAGAATTCACTAACTCTTTAAATCTAGCACAATATTGAACAATAGTTTCACCTTCTAACATTCTCATTTCATCAAACTTACCTCTGAAGATTTTAGATTTTGCTCTTAGCACATTTGTGTCTCCACCATAGATAGCTGTCACTGTGTCCCACATTTTCTTTGCATTGGTACAATCCTTGATGTCTTCAAATTTAGGATAACTTAGGGCTGATTAAATCTCCAATATTGCCTGATTGTATTCTTGCTTTTCCTTCATCTTCTCAACTGTCAAAGGTGTCGGTACTATTATGTATTCATGTTCTGTTAGTGATTTTTCTTTTTGAATCCTAACAGAAGCCCTGGATGCTTAATTGGAACTCTACGATTCCTAAACTCTCGATTCTAGCAAGAAAAAGACTAATTAACAAGGACCAAGTCCTTCTTCACTTTGATCTCTTGGCTACAGGCAGGTGTACCTATCATATCTACTTCTTCAAAGCATTACAACATTAGTTTATATCCTTGATACAAACCTAATCTTCTCAGCTCTAAAAACATACATGAAAGTAAATGGTCATTTAAGTTTTTGGTGATGATGAAAGATGCAAAAACAAGCAGTGACCAGTGCCTTATAAATTGGGCAGCAGAGTCAGATACAAGTAAATCCCTAGAAATCCTATGATTCCAAACAAATAAAACCCAAATGAAATGCCTTAAAAATCATTCTCTCACTCCCCTACCCAAACATTAGATTCACATACACTATTAAACTCTCAGAATTGTGCCAAAGATTTATTCACTCCTTGAGAGAAACTAATAACACAGATTCACAGTCACCTTGTAACCAGCATATTAGAGTGCCTTAAAAACTAACACACAAGAATTTAATGCAAAACATATGAAGACATCACCAATAAAAGATTGGGATTCCACTATTTTTCATTAAAAAATCTTTGGTTCAGTACAATCAAGAAACTATGAAAACCTAAAAAAACAAGGGCTCAAAAGCCAGAATACTACCTCTGCAATGAAAATTCCATCATCTCTAACAATGGAGAGAAAAACTAGAGATATTGGAAAAGGAAGTCAGTTACACAAAACTGATAGCTGTCTATTCTAGCCAAAAATATCTCCAATATTCCTCCACACTTGATCTACATTTGATCTTCAAACTGATTCTCTCCAACTGCCCAACATGCCTGCAATCATTTTCAACTAATTTGATTCCATTCCTCTCCCAGAAATGATAACATTCTTCCCTCCAAGAAACCTTCCCGTGAATGCTTCTCAGAAATTGTATAATAAAAATATTTCATTTAGACTATAGAGAAGACTATGTAAATCATTCAAATCTTCCTTTCACTTTATTTCATGCACATTTAACTCAGAATGCACCAGACTTCTCCATGTGTCATCTCCCTTGTCCTGTAACTTGCCTTGGAACAAACAAATTTGATCTGGCTTTGTCATTTCTGGCTCACTGCAACGAACCCTAGCAAGAAAAACCCTTAATCATTTAAAATCAAGGCCACAACGACTAACTAATCAAAGTTTAAAACGTGGCCGTCGATCATATCCCTTCCTGACACATCAGACAGCTCTCATTAATCGACATAATAGTCAATTTGGCTTTTAAAATTACCCAGCCACATCATCATCAATCGGAGACCAATCAGAATCAAGCACATCTGCAACACCTGGCACCTAGATCCATTGCTTCATTTGTCTTTCACTTAAACCAGATCAAGCGGTTGTCGCAATGCCGCAATGACTAACCTTTGAGCACCTTTCCTTTGCTGCATCATGCCGACTGTTAGATTAAAGGATAGATGACACTATCTTAACTTTTTTGGTGATTGGGCCCACTGAACACACATCGTTAGATCTTCACAATCAGATGGTAGATAAATAAGCCAATTGACTGGTCCCACTCACTTTGTTTCCTTTGTATCTAATGCATCAACGACTGTTGTGATCCCACAATGACTAAATTTTGAGCACTTTTCATTTGCAGAAACATGACCACCGTTAGATCTTTCTACACTGTACACCTTAACCACAACAAGCTTCTTAACCCTAAGTCATCCAGCGAACATGCGACTGAAGGCTTTCTCATAATCTCTCAATACTTTACTCAACCTCAGTTTGATCACGAGATTCAATGACTGAAGCATTCGCTGAATCACCAAACCTTTACGTTAACTAGAGTCTCATCTGGAGAATCAGTGACCACCATCCGATCTTGTGCTTATCAATGGTCCACGTTGAGTCTCAAAGTCTTTAACCTTAACCCATACTTCATTACGAGATCACGTGACTGAGGCATTCGCTAGATCTCAGAATACTTTACTTAACTGAGATCTTATCTAGAGATCACACGAATGAAGCATTCACGTGGTCGCTGAGTCTTTTCTTAACCTGAAGTTTAATTTGGACATCTAACACCATCTGTTAGATCTTGATTGCATTGACAAAACACATTGAATCCTTGAAACCTTTATGTTAACTCATCTCTGGTCTGGAGAACACGCGACCGAAGACTTCTCTGAATTGCCAAGTCTTTTCAGAACCCTGGGTTCCATCAAGCGAACACACGCTGACCATCAATCAATCTTTCATCCTGTGGTCCATGTTGATCTCTAAAAATCATATAACCCATCAGCTTAACTCATGTCATCCAGCAATCACACAAATAAATCTTTCTCCAATTTTCTAAAGGCTAACCTTAACCGGGGTCATATTTGGCGAACAAGAGAACAAAGGCTTTCGCGTATTCACCAAATCCTTTCTTGACCCAAGGTTATATCATGAGAATAAAAAATGACCGTTGATCTCATTCCCCATCTATGGCTATCGCTGAATCTCGCAATGTCGGAGGACTTAACCATTTCATCTAGCGAACAAGAGACAACCGCAACGTTCAATCGCTGAATGCTAAGCCACTGACTGCTGGAATCAAGAGAACACGAGACCACTCAGTTGCGTAATCTTTGAATAGAAACATAACAACCTGGGCAAGGAAATAAGACATGTGCTTAAAGGGGACTTAAGTGGCCCGAAAAGGTAATGAGAAAATAGACTTTGGCTAGGGTTTTTGGACTTAAACAATTTTCATGAAGTCCTAAGACATGACATAAAACCCTAGTTCCCAGACCTCAAAATTAGTATATCTCCCTAGTTTTTGCACATTACACCATGCGATCTGGAATAGAACTTGTATACATCTTGGAATATCCATGGCTAAAATCACAAGCTATAAAACCTTATACTTCTTCTTCGCAGATCAAAACAATTTTGTAGCAGGACAAGGCAACTTCCTTAGGGTCTTGTAGGAATAGACCATTTTCATTGGATTTTGCATTTTTCAGGAAAATGGGCTAACATGTTCCACATAGTATTTAGCTGCATAACCAATTCCAGCTAGGTATAACTTCATCAAACTTTTCTATGCAGGGAAGTTGTCCTTGTTTAGCTTTGGTACCTCCTTTTTTTACATCTTGATCTTTAGCTTCAAGTACCTTCAAATATTTCCTTACAAGCATCACACGCTCTAATACCAATTGTTAGAATAATTTTATAATAACTAAGAGGGGGGTGGGGGGGTAAATCAATTATCCTTAGGTCAGATGTACCAATTGAAATTTTAAACACTTCAACCAACTTAGATCTATTTTGTAATCCACCCGGTCTCCATAGAATATATATAGTAACATAAACTTGTAGTCCACTATCCAAAAGTAATCAACTTGTAGAGTACAAAACTCTTGAATGTAAAACACATGCAATAACATTCACACAAGTATGACACCGAGATTTAATGTGTAAACCCAATTTGGGAAAAACCACCAGTAACATGCTACCAAATTTTTACTCTTCTGAAGTGAGTTTTGTGAGGAGACAAACATGTTAAAGGTTACAATACACACTATTAGGTGTGACCCTATTAAAGGATTTAATCACCCTGTTAGGAGTGGCCTTGTTAGAGGACTTAAGAGAATCCCATTAGAATGTCACCTTGATTAAAGGATTTACAAATGACTGTTAGGTCAAGCTTAATTAAAGGATTTTAATTGATACAATGGTTAGAAAGTAACATTAGGTTTGATCTGAAACATACAAATTACTTTGCAAATATAGATCCAATGTAGCTCATATGCTGATCTATTGGCTGACCTTCATTATCATCTCCATCTCTGATCTTCTTGGAAATCCCTTCAAGAAATCACCGTAACTCTTCTCATCTCTTCACAACTCTTCTCAGCCTTCTTCTTAGGTTCTCCAATCAATAGAATCAACCTCTATTCATAACTACAATGAGATCATCCTTATACCTCCTTGATTAGGTAGTTTAATCTTTTTCCACTTAATCATCTCTGTAGATCTTAGGTTTAGGTCAGATTCGTCTAATCCTTCCAACATTTTGTTCTCCTCCTTATTCTTCTAGATACTTCTCAAAACTTCTCCTTAAATCCATGCATAAAAATGGTTTACCTTGCATTAAATACTCCAAGTCATTCATCCTTGTCTTCAACACATTTTACATATTCCAAGAATTCAACTATGTCGAATGGGAATCTCAATTCCTTCACAAACTATAAAATACTGACACTTGGTCATCACTGTGTTCTTCTGCTCGATTTTTACTGGATAAATTAGTCATCGCTAAAAATCTTCTTCTTGAAAGTCACTGTCTTCGCTCAGTTATTATCTGATACTTAGTAATTACTGATGCTCGGTCGACACTAAATTTTCTCAGCCTACACTGGCACTTGGTCAACACTAACATCACTAGGCTTAAACATAAGTTTCTTAATCTTCTTCTCTTTTGGTCGGTTAAGCCTATGCTTTCATACTTTCTTTCTTCATTTCTTCTAAGCTTCAAAACATCTGAATTTTTCACTTAGTGTTATAGATAAGCAACACATTACCTTGCCAATGTGCCAACTAATCAAGTACCCATTGTAGTTTCTCATAACTCAACCTTTCACTAGGTCTTCTTGTTATCTCCTCTTATCAAATCCTCTTCATCAATCAAAAGATATGCTACTTTACTAGATAGAAACTATCTCACTAGTTAAGGTTTGAAATCAATGACAATATAACAATTTTTTCAATTGTAGTTTCCAACATAACCAATGTGAGAATCTTGACCACCTTTTTCATCCTCATTGCTTTCAAAGAAAAATGGAAAAGAATAAGAAAAATAATAGTTTGGGTTTCATATTGAGGAGAATGTTGTAGAGGAGAGTGATGATGACGATGTTACCATTATTACTAATTTTTTTTTTTTACGTGGGCTTTCTTGTAGCACCTCTAATCAAAGCATAGTCTTGGATGTAATTGAAAAAAATACTGAAATCCAATTTTTTGATATTTTCTATGTTTCAGTAAACTGCAATTTTGAAGGTCTTTGGGGCTAGAACTAGAAAGTTATGGCTTCTCCAAGTGGGCCTATTTTTATTTATAGATTTTTGATATTCTTTTATAGTTTTAATAGTTTATTTGTAATAAAAATTATGAGGACTCTTCATATCATTTCCAATGGGTTCTAGTGACCCTTGGGATCTATCTGATTTGTATAAACTCCAATTTCAAATATAATGCGTCACTTTTTGTCTTGCAATCCCGTTGTTAATCTTTATGGTTTTTACATTGAACATAACAATACTGCAGGTATCACACTAGGTATTGTAACCTAATTTCATAATCCAGATCAACCTCAACCACCTGAATTTGACTTCACCTCACTAGATATCCAAGGAATAACATTTAGAGATGATAGAAATGAGGCATGTGATGAATTCTTGGAAAATGAATTATTAATAAAAATTAAATCTTTTTTGCAATTGATATGGAGGGTAAAAATTGAAGAATACCAAAAGAGATGTGAGGAGAGAAAATATTAGCAGCTTGAGAAGAGTGATCAAGAGAATGAGGAATAAGTAAAGATTTTAATGATGGAAGAGTTTAATACCATGACCCTTGATGAGGGGAAGACAATTATAAATCAAGGAGGGGTTTAGATTCTTCTTGAATAGAATATTGGTGATGCAGTTAACTTTGATGTAGTAAGGAAGAACAAACATTTGTATGGTTATGTAGAAGAGATAAATATTATATGGAAAGGGTCTTCTTTAGCCATGATTATGCCACTTTGGCCATTTGGTCATTGAAACCAGGGGAAAGAAGACCAAACATTTAAGACATTGACCCAAATATGCGAGGGGGTCTTATTATAAAGAGAGTTGGAGATACGTTTGGTGTTGAGGCATACAACTTAGTTTTGGAAATGGACAAACTAACACAGGTGGTTTCCAAAAAAGAGGAGGCTGGAAAGATGGAGTATAAGAGTAAATATCAACATATTTTTGAAGAATACAACAAGGAACACCTGAAGTTTATTCAGTTGCAAACCAATGTGAAACTCTTGGTGTTGATCCCTAAGTTTTGTTGTCTATTAGTGTCTTACACTTAGTCATTTTCTAGGCAATGTTGGTTGGTCATCACTATGACTGAGTCATCATGTATAGGATGAGTCATGTCTAGACTTGTATAATATACATTTACCGAGCAATAGTTACTTTCGAGAAAGTCATAGGTAACTGAGTACTTCAGTAATAGCTGAGTAGTTTATGTCGATTTGTGTAGACATGTTAGTACCAAGCACCAGTAATGAAGAACAATTAATGTTGAGTGCCAGAGACTTCATATGCCGAGCAATCCAGATTTGACATATGTATTTGTAATGGCACAAATACTTAGGTAAACCATTTTTGTCAACAACTATATAGTGTTTTATGTTTATTGAGGAAATCATGGAGATGATTATGCTTTAGATTTGTAATCATTGATCCCTATGCAATCCATGTAACCAATCTGATTTAGGGAATGCTTAAGAGGCATAAGTAGACAATCTAGATCGTTGATCTTGATCTATGGAGTTGATTTGTTGTCTATATAAGATGAGATTGAAACCCTAAAATGATGTATGAGTGAAAAAGAGTATGTGAGAAGAAGGATCTCATATATGTAGAACAGAGAAGTTTTTTGATCAGAGGCAGAGATTAGTGACCAGGAAAAGCAGTGAAGGAAAAAACATAGATATATTTGATAGAGGAGATCAAATCTATATTTGAAGGAGAAGATATTTTATCAACATCACAGTGCAAAATGAAGGATAAGGTACTGAGTCATTCTAACAGGTGAATCATGGATAATCTCTTTACAGAGTGGTCCTAACAAGCCTAAGTAAATCTCTTAACTAAGTGCTTACTTTGTTGTAAGCTTAAATCCTTTTACAAGGTAGATTGTATAAGTCTTAAATCTCTTAGCAGGATAGACCCCTCACATGGTAGATCATTAGTTTATGGTCAAACTTTTTAGCCCTAACAGACAAACTTTAATACTACAGTAGTGAATATTTGTGGGTGTCATCCCCACCCTAGTTTTACCTTTCAAGGGTTTCTGGGTAACCAAAATATTTATGTTATGTTCCAATTTCATGGATTAAGATTAGATTGTTAGATCTATTTTAGTATTGAATTTGATATTTATGTTATGCAAGTGAATTTATGTCAAAATGGTGATAATAGTAGATATCTGATTCACCCCCCCTCAATATATCACTTTCCTATAATAGATTTCCAACAATTGCTATCAGAGATCAATCTCTTAAAATAATTTTAATCACTTGTGAGTTAAGGTCTTGGAGATGGAGGTTTATAAGCTGGGAAAGATCATAGAGAATTAGAAGATTGACATTTATCTTGCATTACATCAGCTTGAAGCAGCCAGAGGTGAATTGAAAAAATCCTTAAGCAGAAGGAGAGAGTTGGAAATTCAACATAATGAAACTCAATATCAAGAAGAAGACACCAGAGGACTATTTGACAATGGAAATTCTATAAAAGTGACAAAGCTATAAAACATCTACTGGAGAAAAACAACATACTAAATAAAGACATCAGAAATTAGAAGAGAGAACAAGAAATACAATCAGTAAGACTTTGTGAAGTTGTTGAATATAAAAAGAAAGCCGAAGAAGACAAGATAATGGCTGAAGAAGAAAAAAGAAAAATGTCTATAAGACTTGATGAAAGGACATATGACATGAAAAGGCTGACAAACAATCAATTAGACATGGTGAATTAGCTATTAATTTCTAATAAAGAGTTGGGGAGGAAAGATGTGGAAATAAAAAATTTGAGATCAGAAAATAGCCAACTGAAGAGTGAACTAAGATCTGAGAAAGAACTTAGAGAGGATGAAAAATCCTAATGAAGCTGTGAAATAATTTGAAGAATTATTAAGGTCATCTAGAAGATCTAGTGATACTTCTGGACTTGGACATGATGAGCACCTGTCATGCACTGAAGAAGGAGAATCATCAAAGAGTGGAGAACAGAGAAGTGCAAAGCCAAAGAACAAGAAACCCATTAATGTGGAGGCATCCTAAATAAAAAATCAACCTTCAAGGATCTATCTAATTCATCCAACATTTTATCATATAATAACTACTCAAGAGAGGCATATTCCATCATTAGACAATATAAACACCTTCACCATCATCAAGCAGTTTTTGCGATCAACACTCAGAGATATGTAACTTTTGTTCTAGGAAATATTTTCTCAATCCCTCTACTGAAAAAATATAAAAATAGGATAAAATGAACATATCCAAAACTCAAAGAAATCCAATAATTAGATCAAAAGATGTGGTCTCTGTCCCGAGACCCATTTTTCTGTCATAAAATAGAAGGTTCATTTTCCAAATCCGCATAGGGAATCATATAACTTTCACAAAACAAACTCAAATAACACCAAACCAATTTCACATGAACCTCTTATGTATCTAATTTTGTAATATGTGATACATTAAAATTTCCAACCATTAAATGATTATATAATCACAAATCTTTGCATGCCACTCAATTGAAGAGGGTTTAAAACCAGTCTTCACTAAAAACATCACAACTTTCACAAAACTGCATAAAAACAACTAAAACCAAAGAGAAAAGAACTACTACTCATATATATTTCCAATAAATCCACTTAGAGGTTTTAACTCTTTAATATTATTTCATACCACACATTTCCACATGACTTTTCTCAGATAGTCTCAAATCTACAAACAACCACTTTCACCAAAACTTCCATAACTTTCTCAAAACTGAGTTAAATAACTCCACACCAAAAGAATTTTTTTTTATTCACCATAATATCTAACCATTACAAATTTACAGGGTTTCCAGGCTATACAAGGCTTGGAACCAACACAAGAAACCTAAAAATCAATCAAAACAACAAGTAGAAAGTGCTCCAAAAGTTTTCAAATGTTTATTTCATTTCCATTATGCCTTGGTTCAAATTTACATTGGTTTTTATAGACTCCTTTGTGGTTGGGACCATATAACTACCTCTCATTATCATTAGAATTCCCTTTTACAACTTTTAATGCACTTTCACATTATTGTATTTTTGCTACTTTTCATCTTCTTAACAACTTTTGTGACTTTTTCACATAATGACCTCAAAACTTGTCAAAAACCTTACAAACATATCAAATGACCCTTAAATTACCTTTTACAAATATTTATTCCCTTTCATGGCATGTTTACAATGACCACAAAATATTACAAAAAGATAAAAAATGATTTGTTTGACATCAAATCTTTTTCATTACACATTGACCTCTCGATTATGCTACTATGCCTAGGTGCACCTGCACTACCCACGTGCCATCATTGAGAAAAGTTAGGACACACATATAACATCTGCAGAAGCAAAAATGGTAAGCCCAATCCTAAACCAAAATTCAATGGAAATTATTTTAATTGCAAGCAACATGGACATCAGGCACATGAATGCAGGTCAAAGGTCAGTAATCCACCTACCTCATCTAGATTTTAAGGACATTGTTTTAACTGTAAGAAATATGGACATAGAGCAAAAGAGTGTAGATCTAAAGATAAGTGGACATCCAACAAGCAGACTAAAGCATTTAGGAAAGGGAACACATACAATTGGGACTACAATACATGGTATAGTTGTCATTATTGTGGAGAATATGGTCATATTGGAGAAAACTATTTTAAGACACATTTTAGAGGGAAATCCAAGAGTTGGATGAGTGGAAGTCTAGTCTATTACAAATGCAATGAATATAAAGAGAGAGTGGAGGAGGCTATGTTGAAATGATGTGTACATTTAATATGACACCATTGCAGATGGGAAATCTTATCCCCGAGGAATTATACAAGAGGATAGATAAAAAATGGGAGTATGCATGATGACCAAGAAGAAAATAAGGGAGAGAACTCTAGCTCAATTCATGCCTAACCTATCCCTTACATACATAAAAAAATATATGAAGCAATACATAAGTAGGTTTATTCCTAAGCTCTGAGCATATTCCATTTTACAACATAGGGTTGAAGATATTGTGCAACAGAGCACAAGGTCATGGAAAATTATATTTGGACTCATAGTTGACAAGAGTTCACAACCAAGTGAAGGAACATCTAGTAGAGTGGAATTGGATAATAAGGGAGATGTCAATGAACCACATATTGTTGAGGAAGATGCGGGAAAGAAGATAAAAATAAGTGAAGCACAGGATGTGATCATAATTGTGGACATTACTGAGGATACCCCATTGAAAATAGATGTACTAACTGAGGAAATTCATAAATAGATACTTGTCGAGGCTGCCTCATATAAGTTTCTATCAAGCACCAATCCGATACTAATCCAAGTACAAGATTATCTACAGATTGAGAGTACATCAACTGTAGACTCTACACTAGTAAGCCCTCATATGGTCATAGTTGAATTTCAAGCCTCACAATGTACCAATGTCGAGAAACAAGATAAGTCAGAAATCATAACTGAGATTACACCTACCAAGGAAGGAAAGAAAGAACAAGCTGAGGAGAATCCTAAAGAGAAAGCAGATAACTCTGCATTAATTGTAATGAGTCCTCATGTAGAGGAAAAGGGGAAGGTTGAGATAGAAAAAGATACACTAGAGCCTAAGGGACAAGAGGCTATCAAAGTTCTTATACAAATGCCGAGTGGAAACACACCGAGGAAGAAATCACAAAAGAAGAAGGATAAATCTCTTGCAACACAGGTGAAACTCGATGAAGTTATAGTGATTCCTAAGTGGGACATTGATAACTTAAAACCTATGAACAAATTCAGATTCTACAAGATCTCTTAAACAAGAAGAGAACACAAGAAGAACTGAGAAGGGAACATAAAAAAAAGAAGGTATTGCATGAGATCAAAGGTATTTTTATGGATTCTTTTGAAATGGATGATGTGAATGAGTCTGCACCTATCTTAGAGAAACTAGTAATTTGTTTTAAGAAGGTGAATTGTGATGTCAACGAGGCAAATGACAAGATTATGCAGTGGTTTGAGAGAAATTTTGAGACCAAGGTGCTACAAAAGGTTTCAACTAACATTATAGTCAAACAGGTAGAACTCTCATCCTCTGTACAAAAAGCTATGCAAGTTAAAGAGTTCACTAAGGATAATCAGGATTTGGTAGACAAACTGCAATTAGACTTAAAGTCTAGAAGGTCATTCATTGAGCATGGATGCAAGTTCCAGCTCCATCCACTTCACAAGATTATTACATGCATGAGGTAGATCAGCCGAGTTGATGGCTAATGATAGAAAAATAAGGGCAAGGATAATTTCAATCCAAACAATTATGATACCTCATCTTGAGGTTATGCAAAAGGAGTTATCCATTGCAAAGGAGTTAGTGCAGAGAGACCCTCATCTCTCTATTGTTGAGAGCCTAGTTGATTTAGCTGCTCAATTAGAAATAAAGACACATGTTTTGGAGTCTGTAAGGTCTGGATGGGACAATGCATTAGCTATGATAATGCAGCTCCACAAACAATTTTTATATAAGTATTTCAAAACCCCTACACCCTAAGAACTTTAAGTGACAAAAACAAGGGGGAAATGATATGACACAAAATATAAAGGGGAATGACAGAGTTCAAAGTTCAAAGCAGAAATAGGAAAATGTCAAAGATGAACTAAAATGCTACATATAAAGGAATACAAGACATGAAGTATATCATGGTATGACGTATTATTTTACAAGGTATATATTCAGTTGTAAAAGAATCTTATGTATATGTATGTGTATGTAGACCGAGTCAAGTTTTAGGGGGAATATTCATATAGGAGTTTTCTTATTACTAAGTACTCTTATAATGTAATATAAATCTCATGATAAAGTGTTTTTGCCACTAATGTCAAAGGGGGAGATTGTTGATCCCTAAGTTTTTTTGTCTATTAGTGTCTTACACTTAGTCATTTTCTAGGCAATGTTGGTCAGTCATCACTGCGACCGAGTCATCATGTATAGGCTGAGTCATGTCTAGACTTGTGTAATGTACATTTACCGAGCAATAGTTACTGTCGAGAAAGATAGAGGTCACTAAGTAATTCAATAATAGCCAACTAGTTTATGCCAAGTTGTGTACATATGTCAGTGCCAAGCACCAGTAATGAAGAATAGCTAATGCCGAGTGCCAAAGACTTCATATGCTGAGCAAGACAAACTTGACATATGTCTTTTTAATGGCATAAACACTCAGGTAAATTGTTTTGGCCGACATCTATACAAAGTTTTATGTTTACTGAGGAAATCATGGAGATGATTATGCTTTAGATTTATAATCATTGATCCCTATGCAATCCATGTAACCAATCAGATTTATGGAATGCTTAAGTGGCATAAGTAGACAATCTAGATTGTTGATCTTGATCTATGGACCTGATTTGTTGTCTATATAAGATGAGATAGAACCCCTAAAATTATGTATGAGTGAAAAAGAGTATGTGAGAAGAAGGATCTCATATGTAGAACAAAGAAGGGTTTTGATTAGAGGCAGAGATGATCAGTGACCGAGAAAAGCAGTGAAGGAAAAAACATAGATATATTTGATAGAGGAGATCAAAATGGTGATAATAGTAGATATATGATTCACCCCCCCTCTGAGTATATCAGTTTCCCATAATAGATTTCCAACACTTGGAAAATAGAATATTGGAGCTATCCTCTACAACCCCTACCATTTCTCCTACCCCATTTACATCAGGTGTACCTCCAACCATTGCAGTGTGACACCTCTTCATGTCCCTACTAAGGAAACTCCTCTTATCACATCAGAACCAATTATTGAAGAACTTACTTATTTTGTGGATCCAACAAGGGGTCAAATGATGGAGAAAATCAAAGAGTTGGAGAATAAGTTAGTAGAGATAGAGCTGATTTTTTCCTAGAAATAGAAAGAGATAGTCAGATCAGTGTTGACTCATCTAAATGTTAAGGTATAAAATAGGTTAGATCCCATCCATTCTTTGTATTATTTTTTATTTGAGGATGTAAGGGGTTTTGATAAGGATAGAAAGGTGGCCATACCACTATTTTCTAAGTGGATGCAAAGGGTGACTGAATTAAATATGATTCTGCAGCCTCCAAATTTCATGCAGACATGCCAACAACACTACAACCAACCTATTCATTGGTGAAGTCAATACAAAATTTTAAATTATTGCATGAAGATATAGAAAGGAAGATTAGAAAGTTGATAAGAAATTTTAATGAACTGCAAGATACACTATTTCCTAGAATAGTATATGAGAATGGAAACATTAAACTATTACAATTATGAAGGGAACAAGTAGAGAAGGTGATCAAATCTTAGGTAGACCTGATTTGTGAAGATTATATTAATATTGATATGCTTGTATATAGCATGGACAAAATCATAAATACATGAGCATTATTTGAGTCTTTTAAAAAGGATGCAAATTAGGTTTCCATCAAGTACAACCCCTATAGAGAGAAGGTAGATGAGGTCATGAGTTTTAATTGGCCAAAAGATGAGGAATATGCTGAATGGGTAAAGATATACCTAAATGAATATTGAGGAAGCAAATAGCTAGCCTTTTAACTTTTGATGTGACAGTCTGGTATGAATTTTTTGCATATTCTACAATGGTTATATTTTGAAGGATGATTTTTTAGAAGCCACAACCACAAATGAAATCTTCTTCAACAAACTAAAAAAGTGGGAAAGTATAAAGAATATTCTACAAATAGGGAAAAGACATTTTTGTCTTATATGAAAAGTATATTGTGAGTGAAAATTGTGCAGTCCAATCGACTGATGACATGTGTCTCCTCTGTCCCATATCTTATTTTCTCCCTTCTTACGATAAAAGGGAATTCAAGGCCAAGAGACAGTATTCCAAAAAATCCAAGTTTAAAGTGTCACTTCCAAGTGTGGTCTAGGTAAAATTTTGAGCATATTGTAAAGAAACCTACAAAGAAATTTTGAAGGGTCTTGTGTCAATTTTTGTAGGTTTTGAATACATGAATTATAAATATTGTATGGATGAGATAGAAACTGAAGATTAATGAAGAATACAATTCAGATCCAATTCTCTCATGTGTACAAGTTTTATGAATTTTGAGTGAAATAGAGTCAAGGGTTTTATTTTATTTAGTGTATTATTGTGATGTATGTAAATTTTAATCATGCTTTGATCTAATGGGTCAATTAAATTCTTGAATATATTTATATATTTTTAGGGTTTTTGCAAGGATTTTGATAAGTTTGGGTTAGGGTTGTTGTTGAGAGATATTGTAAGGTAATATTATCTTAGATATTAAAGCTATTCAGTAAAATTCTATTATACCACAGTTCCACTATTTATGAATCTAATACCTAATGGAGTGAGGCACTAATCAGTGTTATAGTATTTTTTACTAATCTTTTGGTGTTCAATTTTATCTAATTTTTCCACAAAATTGATTAAATCACATAGAATCATCTTTATTTGTGTTGTTGTTATTGTTATAGTTCCATCTCATGCTCCAATTTTGATGTAGGAGCGTCTTGGGTCCTTGGCAATCCTATGTCACCATAAACATATTTGAGTTTGTTTGTGTTGCTCGGTTCCTGCTTTGACTGAGTTGGTTCGGTGTTGCTCAGTTTACTTTATTCTCCGGTGTTGGTCGGTTATCTCTCTGGCACTCGGTGAATTTCCTGGCGCTCGGTGATGCTTGTCTGGTGCTCGGTTGGATTTTCTTACTAACGGATTTATTTTGAGTTTCTGTTGAGGCCGACTTGTGCAATTAATTTGGGTCACAGATTTAATGTTGGTATCCATTGTTGGCAAGCATGTGGACCTAGATCTAGTCTCCCCTTCCGTTGATTGTGGATTTGAAGGCCGACTTGATTCGGTAGCCTCTTGTATAAATGTAGTTGTTTGGTTAGAGTTTAGGAGCCAGTTTTTGGATAGAAGATAAAAGTTAGCAGAATTGAGATTGTTGGCAGATCATCGCATGTTGGAAGACTTCTGTAATTCATTGTAATATCTGGCCGTAACTGGGAAGGCCTTACAGCTCATCATTTATGAATCAATTTGAAGATAATATAAGAAAGATCTTTCATTCTCTCTCTCACTGTTGTGTATTGTTGCTTCTGTGTGTTGTTATGCAAGGTGGACCTGGTAGGGTGTGCCATTATTTGACCCCTCTTTGTCCCCTCTTGTGTCAGGTGGTATCAGAGCGAGGTTAGATCTGGATCTAGGTTTGTGAATCTAGATTTGTAGGTTCCTTCTTGTGAAGCCCTAGTTGATTTTTTCTAGGGTGGCAGATTGCGATCTGACCTGCAATTACAGAGGGTTCTCAAGATGGTTTGTGGGAGGTGAGATGCGGATCTAGGATTAGCAGACATGTTGAGACAACTTGCTACTAGATTAGAAGCTGTTGTAACAACCCAGAGAAGAGGAAGACATCTTGAAGATGTTAGTGATGATAAAATTGAGGTGGAACAAGGTGATGTAGAACCTGCACCTGTGATGGATTAGGGTGAAGAAATATTTTTGAAGGCTTTGACAAGTCTGAAGTCTACACCACATTTTAATCCTCCCGAGTATGGTGGAAAATTGGATTCCGATGAATTGGTGGACTGGATCATAGAGATGGAAAAGTACTTTGAGTATGAAAATGTACTTGAGGAAAAGAAGGTGAAAATTACAAGCACAAAGTTGAAAAGTCATGCATCCTTATGGTGGGAACATCTGTAGCTGGCTAGAAAGAGGAAAGGAAAAGAAAAAATCAAGGTATGGAGTAAGATGGTGAGTAAATTGAAAGGAAAGTTCTTACCTTGTGATTATCAGATTAACCTAGTTAGGCGAATGCAAAGTCTAAGGTAGAAAGATAGCTCATTAAAGGAATATACTGAGGAATTCTATAGATTAGATATCAGATCTAGACATGATGAAGATGATGTGGAAAGAATTGATAGATACCTGAATGGTTTGAGAGTTTCCATCCAATAAGAAATCAGTTTGGTTAAATTGGAGAACATTGAAGAGGCTTATCAATTCGCATTGAAAGCTAAGGAGAAATTGAATAAGAGACATGAGCAAAGACAAAGAGGAAGAGGTGGTAGATTACCTAGAGAAAGAGGTAGATCTCATGGTGAAAATGGTAGATCTAAACCTGAAAAGACAACTCTAGATAAAGGCAAGACCGAGTGGAAAGGTGAAAGCTCATCTAGAGGCAGATGCAGTAACTACCAAGGTGGTTATAGAAGAGGTAGTTTCCGAGGAGCTTGTTACAATTGTGGAGAAGAAGGACATAGGTCTTTTGAATGTACACATACAAGTAAGAAGGATGGTAGCAGTAGAAATGCCTTGGTGCAAGAAGAGTCATCAAATGAACCTGAGAAGGAAAATAACTTGATGGTGAGAAGAGCACTGTGGAATGAAAATAAAAAGGAAGATCTGGTAAGGAAAAGTTTGTTCAAAACCAGATGTAGAGTTTATGACAAATTTTGGAAGCTAATAATTGACAATGGTAGCTCAGAGAATTTGGCATCTGAGGAAATGGTCACAAAATTGCAGTTGAAAAGGTTGGAACATCTGAAGCCCTATCAAATTTCATGGATCAAAGATGAGCATACACTCTTGGTAAGTGAACAATGTTACGTGAATTTGAAAATTGGAAAGTACTATGGTAAGGTGTTGTGCGATATCATGCCTATGGAATGTTGTCATATTTTGTTAGGTAGACCTTGGCAATATGATAGACATGATATATATGATGGGAGATTGGATAAGTATACTATTTGGGCTGATGGAAGAAGACAAATCTTGTTACCTTTGCTGGAAGAACTTGTTAGTAATGTTTGCATATATGTAAAAGTTTGTTTGATGGAAGGAAGAAAGTTTGTTAAGGATTTGAAGAAGAATGATGTATGTTTTGTTGTGATTCCTAACAAATTGAGTAAGAAAAAAAAGGATAGTGTTCTTGAGGAGATTGATAAGTTACGCACCGAGTATAGTGAAATGATTTCTGATAATGTACCTGATGGTTTTCCACTGAAGAGAAGCATTGATCATTGTATGGATCTAATCCTTGGAGCTATTTTACCGAATAAGGCACCTCAGCGGTTGACACCTACTGAGAATCAGGAATTGAATCAAAAGATTCAAGAGTTGCTGGAGAAAGGTTTGATCAGAGAAAGTTTGAGTCCTTGTGCAGTACCTGTGGTATTGGCACCAAAGAAGAATGGAGAATGGAGAATGTGTATTGATTCCAGAGCAATCAATAAGATAACAGTGAAGTATAGGTTTCCTATACCGAGAATGGATGATATAATGGATAGTTTGACTAGAGAAAAGTATTTTACCAAAATTGATTTGAAAAGTGGGTATCATCAAATCAGAATCAGAGAAGGTGATGAATGGAAGACTTCTTTCAAGACAAAAGAAGGTTTGAATGAGTGGTTGGTTATGCCTTTTGGTTTGACTAATGCACCGAGTACTTTTATGAGGTTGATGAATGAAGTTTTGAAGAAATTCTTGGGTAAGTTTGTGATTGTATATCTTGATGATATTATGATATTCAGTAAGACCAGAGAAGAACATTTGTTGCATGCGAGACAAGTTTTTCAAAGATTGAAATAAGAAAAGTTGCTGATAAATCTGAAAAAGTGTTCATTCATGAAAGAAGAGATTGTGTATTTGGGATTTGTGATTTTAGTTGATGGTTTGAAAATGGATCCTGAAAAGGTTGAAGGTATTTTGAATTGGCCTACACCTATGAGTGCTAGCGAGGTAAGATCATTTCATGGTTTGGAAAGTTTTTACTGAAAGTTCATAAGGAATTTCAGTTCAATTTGTAATGCTATGAATGAGACTATGAGAGGAGATAAAAGAGAATTCAAATGGACACATGAAGCTAATAAAAGTTGTGAGACTCTGAAGCAGAAGGTTGCTGAATTGCCTATTTTGGCATTGCCTGATTTCAGTAAGGTATTTCAAGTGGAATGTGATGCAAGTGGTAGTGCTATTGGAGCTTTGATGAGTCAAGAAGGTAAACCTGTTGCTTTCTTTAGTGAAAAGTTGAATGATGCTAGAAGGAAATATTCTATGTATGATCAACAATTCTATGCTATTATTCAAGCACTGAAGAAATGGAGGCATTATTTGATGCCAAATGAATTTGTGTTGTATATTGATCATAAGGCTTTACAATATTTGGGTAGTCAGAATAAGTTGAATCAGAGACATATGAAATGGGTTGAGTATTTGTAGAGTTATACATTTGTGATAAAGCATAAGAGTGGAGTCACTAACTGAGTTGCTGATGCATTGAGTAGAAGAAGATCTTTGATGATCGAGATGAAAATTGAAGTTCTTGGTTTTGATGACATGAGAGATTCTTATGAGTTTGATCCTAATTTTGCTGAGCCATGGAGAAAGTGCAGAGTACCTATTCAAGATCAATAGAGTACTAAATGGGATGAATATTTTATGCAAGGAGGTATGTTGTTCAAATGTATTCAGTTGTGTATACCAAGAGGAGCAATGAGAACTAATTTGATAAAGGAGAAACATAGTGGTGGTTTGGCTGGACATTTTGGTGTTGATAAAAATTTGAATTTTCTTAAGGAGAAATACTATTGGCCATAGTTGTATAAAGATGTTCAGAAATTTGTGAAAAGTTGTGGAGTTTGTCAAGTTGCAAAAGGAGTAAGTCATAATAGTAGATTGTATACACCGATTGTTGTACTTGAGAAACCTTGGACTGACATCAGTATGGATTTTATTCTTGGCTTACCAAAGACAGTTAGAGGTAATGATTCTATATTTCTTGTTGTGTATAGATTTTCTAAAATGGCACATTTTATACCTTGTAGAAAGACATCAGATGTAGTACATGTAGCATATCTTTTTTTAAAAGAAATTGTCAGATTGCATGGATTACTGAGGAGTATTATCTCTAACCAAGATAGTAAATTTGTTGGATACTTTTGGAAGACTCTTTGGAGAAAGTTTGGTACCGAGTTGAAATATTGTTTCTATATTTCACCCACAAACTGATGGACAGACATAAGTTGTGAACATAAGTTTGGGAAATCTTTTGAGATGTTTAGTTGGAGACACACCAAGTAATTGGGATTTTGTGTTGGCACAAGAAGAGTTTGCATACAATAATTCAGTGAATAGGAGTATTAGAAAAACACCATTTGAGATTGTGAATGGCATACAACTAAGAGGTATATCTGATTTGAGGGATATTGTTGATGAAAGAAAGAGGAGTGTTGAAGGAGTAAAATTTACTGAGTACATGAAGATATTGCATGAAGATGTGAAGCTGAAGCTGGAAGAGAGTAATCATAAATACAAAGATAGAGCTGATAGATCAAGGAGACATAAGACTTTTGATGTTGGTGAGGAAGCGATGGTTCATTTGAAGAAAGGCCAATTTCCTATTGGAACATATGGGAAACTGAAAATGAAGAAGTTTGGACCTTGCAGAATATTTAAGAAATTTGACAATAGAAATGCATATGAAATTGAGCTACCTGATGACATGGACATATCATCGATTTTCAACATTTCTGATCTTTATGAGTATCATGAACCTGATGAAGACATGACAGTACCGATAGATTACCCTAAGAAGCAGAATGAAGAAGTTGAGCAGATTTTGGAGCAAAGAATTGACAAATGTACAAAAGGAAAATAGTATATGGAATATCTGGTAATGTGGAAGAGCAAAACGATTGAAGATAGTTCATGGATTTCACTGTCTAAGTTAGATGTAGCTTGCACCATACCTGTTTCTTGATTCGGAGAATCATTTCAAATAACCCCAGGTGTCTGATGTAGGAGCATCTCGGGTCCTTGGAAATCCCGTGTCACCAAAAACATATTTGAGTTTATTTGTGTTTCTCATTTCCTGCTTTGACCGAGTTGGTTTGGTGTTGCTCTGTTTCCTTTGTTCACTAGTGTTGGTCAGTTATCTCTCTGGTGCTCGGTGATGCTTGTCTGGCACTCGATTGGCTTTGCTTACCGACGGGTTTATTTTCAGTTTTTGTTGAGGCCGACTTGTGCAATTAATTTGGGTCATGGATTTAATGTTGGTATCCATTATTGGGAAGCATGTGGACCTAGATCTGGTCACCCCTTCCATTGATTGTGGATCTGAAGGCCGACTTGATTCGGTAGCCTCTTGTATAAATGTAGCTGTTTGGTTAGAGTTTAGGAGCCAGTTTTTGGATAGAAGATAGAAGTTAGTAGAATTGAGATTGTTGGCAGATCCTCGCATGTTGGAGGACTTCTGTAATTCATTATAATATCTAGCCGTAACCGGGAAGGCCTTACAGCCTGGCATGTATGAATCAATTTGAAGATAATATAAGAAAGTATTTTCTCTCTCATTATTATGTATTGTTGCTTCCACGTATTGTTCTGCAAGGTGGACCTAGTAGGGTGTGCCATTATTTTGCCCCTCCTTGTCCCCTCTTGTGTTAAATTTAGTTGAGGATTAATGGAGAATGAGACATTCTTTAGTATTCTTCTATTTTTGTTGAGTTTTATGTGAGATATCTATTAGTTTTAATTATATTCACAAGCTAGGTGTATAGGTTGTGAGTGAATTAAGGGATTAGATTCTCGAGTGTTATAGAGGCCAAAGTGCACAAAGGTTAGAATTATCCTTGTCAGTTGGTCCAAGTCCTTGAAATTTTTGTTAATTAGAGTTGGCATCTCTATAGGTGATTGATAGGTTAACTTGGTGACTACTTGTAGTCTAAAACCTATTTTTGGAACCAACAAGACGATGACTCAATTGGGGATGTTTGTCAAATTATTGCTTAGTGTCATCCATTGTGAAAATTGCATAGAGTTGTAAAAGTAATTTTGTGATTTGAAGGTTGAGCTATGGTTTTTTTTTGTTGTCTATATTTTTTGTCCTAAAGGTGGTTTTAAGTCATTTTTGAGAGTGTGTTTTGAGTTGAAGTGATATTTTGAAATACCCTTTTGAACTCACCAAGTATTTAATAATATTTGATACCCCAAGTTAATTGGGAGGAAAATTTGAGATCTCTACACGAATGCATATATTTTAAAGATGTATAACATATTTTGAAGGATTCCTCACCATGAGTAAAGAAAAGAACAATGAATCCTTTTTGAAGTAGCATCTAGAAGAGAAATTAAATGATGATCTTCCTAAAATCTCAAAGAAAATTTGGACAAGAAGAGATGTAGAAACTAGCAATGCTCATACATCATGGAAATCAAAGTTTAAGAATGCAAGTGAGTCTTATTTACATCCTATTCATGAAAAGTGTGAAACATCCTCTAGGAATTATGAATCAGATAGTTGTTGGAAATTGCAATTGAAACAATTGTTGTATTGTCATTGATGTCAAACCTTAACTAGTAAGACTGTTGCTACTTAGGAAAGTACTATATCTATTGTGAGAAGGGATAGAAAGCATGGTAACAATAGCACCTAGGGAGAGGTTGAGTTATCTTGATACTACAAAGTGTACTTGACTATGTTGTACAATGATGAGACAATGTATTGTTTATCTTAGTAATTTTGAAGACTAAACTGGTAGGGTTAACCGAGCAAAAATCTAGTGTCGACCGAGTATCAGTAATTTGCCGAGGAAGACAATGTATGCCGAGGAAATAGTTTTAGTAGTGACTGAGCATTTTACATGAAGACCGAGTGGATGATCACAGTATCAACCGAGCATCAGCATTTTTATATTTGAAGAGAATTCAAATTTGGAGCCGACATTGTTGAATTCTTGGATTATGTAAAATGTATTGTCTTTATTTATTGATTGTATGGAAGCATTTAATGCTTTGTAAAACATTTTATTATAAATCTTTATGAGATTTGAGATGATTCTAGAAGAGGAGCCGAAGAACATGAAGCAGGTAGATTCAATGAATCTGACCTAACCCTAAGATCTACGAAGGAGATTAAGCGCCAAAAGATAAGTTAACCTAACAGAGGAAAGTATTAAGGGAACCTAAACATTAGGTATGAGTATGCATAGGTGAAGTAGATGCTGGAAGAACAGTAAGTTTTATTGACTGTATAAGCGAAAAGGATGAAGGAGAAGTGTGGTGATTGCTTGAAGAAAATTTTCGAGCAGATTAGAGATGGAGATGGCAAAGTTTCAAAGTCAAAAAACCATCATTTGTGTATGGAATTGGATCTGATATTTGCAAAGTGAGTTGTATGTTTTTTAGATCAATACTGCTGCTACTTTCTAACCCTTGTAATAGTCAAAATCCTTTTAATAGAGGTTGACCTAATAGTCATATGTTAAATCCTTTGAACAAGGTTGCATTCTAATAGAGTGTATGTAAGTCTTGTAACAAGGCTCACTTTTAACAAGGTGATTGAAATCCTTTAACCAGGTCACACTTGACAGTGTGTATTGTAACCTTTGACAGGGTTGGCTTTTAACCGAGCTCACTTTAGAAGAGTGAAAATAATAGTAGCATGTTACAAAGTGGTTTTTCCCACATTGGGTTTCCACTATAAATCCTGGTGTCAATACTTGTGTGAATGTTTTGGTTTGAACATTTCTATGTTTTACAAGTTAGTTATAGCTGGGTAGTGGACTGCAGTGTTATATGTTTCTATTATTGAATCAGTGATGACCGAGTTTGTTTTGGTTGCTTGATCTGATTTAAGGAAAAGTTTTTGAAGTTATTTTATACATCAGGACCTGAGAACAATTGATTCACCCCCCCTCTCTGTTGTTATAAATCATATTAACAATTGGTATCAGAGCTGTGTTACTTATTGGTGTTTACAGAAAACAAGTTTAAAGGGACTTGAAGAAAATGATCAAGATGTATAAGAAGGAGGTACCAAAGCTGAATAAGGAAAACTTCCCTGCATGGCAAAGCTTGATGAAGATGCATTTGAACGATATTGGTGATTCTACAAAGTACTACATTGAGCATGACTATGTCACACCTATTGCACCTTTGACTGCCGAGGAAATGAGAGCTAAGCAAGAACACAATCAGGCAATGTTGGAGATTGCATCTGCCCTAAGCTATCTGGAATTTGAGGACATTAAGGACTTCTCAACTGCTAAAGATATGTGGGACACTCTTGCAAAGACCTATGGTGGTGATCTATATGTGCTGAAGGCTAAAGCTGAGAGTCTCAGAGGTAAGTTTGATGAAATGAGAATGAAAGAAGATGAAAACATTGCACAATATTGTGGTAGAATAAAAGAAGTTGTGAATGCTATTAGAGGAGCAAATGGAACTATTGATGATGAAACCATAATTGGAAAAGTGATAAGAACTCTGCGTCCTATATATGCTATTAAGATCTCAGCTATTTAGGAATCTAGATGTAACTCTGCAAATGTGCTTACTTTGGAAGGTTTGATCGGAAAGCTGACTACTTTTGAACTGTCTAATTATGATAATTTCACTGTTGGTAGTATTGGAAATATTGAATCTACTTTCAAGTCACAGTTAGTTTTGAACAAGCCTAAGAAAGAAAAAGAAAGATGCACCAGTGAAAGTGAAAGCGAAAGTGAAAGTGATAGTGACACTTCTGATGAAGATCTTGAAGATCTAGAAGCTCTTATGGCTATAAGACTGAGAAGAGGAAAATGAAGATATAAAGGTAAACTCCCTATTATATGTTTTGCATGTAATAAAGTTGGTCATATAGCTGCTAGATGTCCTGACAGGAAGGATAAAGATGATGAAGGAAGAAGCAAATACAAAGATAGAAAAGATGATAAAGCTACCAAAGGTACAAAGACTACAAAGGAAAATGTAAGAAATCCTGCTACATTGCTGAAGAAGAGACTGACACTGATAGTGAAGATTTTGAAATTGAGGTAGTCTATGTTGCAATGAAAGATGAATCTGATGAGGATGAGAAAAATGCATTGATTTCCTATGTGAACAAGAATGATAAATGGATTATAGACAGTGGTTGTTCACATCACATGACTGGTGATAAGAGTAAGTTTGAGACCTTACATCATTATAAAGGTAAAAGTGTAACATTTGGTAATGATGCACCATGTCCTATTAGAGGAAAAGGATTGATTAAACTGACTGATAAGATCACTTGTGAAAATGCTTATTGGGTTGAAGGATTGAATTATAATTTGTTAAGTGTTTCTCAGCTCAATAGTTTTGGTTACTGAGTGGAATTTCATCACAAGAAAGCTAAGATATTTGATGCTACTAGTGAACTGATAGGAAGTGGTGAGCAGACTAGAGGTAATTTGTTCTATCTTGACCTATTTGTAGAAATATGTATGATTGCACAACTTGATGACATTTGGTTATGGCATAAGAGGCTATGTCATGTTAACTTTGACAATTTGGTAGAGATAAGTAAAAAGAAGAAAGTAAGAGGCCTACCTAGATTGAAGAAACCTGAGAATGTGATGTGCAAAGAATGCCAATTAGGAAAAATGACTAAGTCAAGTTTCAAGAGAAAATCCTTTACTTCTGAACACATTTTAGATTTGGTTCATACTGACCTTTGTGGACCTATGGGTGTACGAAGTTACTATGGTGCTAGATATTTTATCTTGTTTGTTGATGATCATACCAGGATGATGCATGTAATGTTTCTAAAAGAAAAATATGATGCTTTTCAATTTTTAAAGTGGTATTTGGCTAAGGTTGAGAAGGAGACAGGTAGGAACCTAAAATGTTTTAGATCTGACCGAGGTGGAGAATTTACATCAAATGAATTCAATCTATTTTGTAATGATAGAGGAACCAAAAGACAGATGTCTGCACCTAGGACACCTCCACAGAATGGTATCGTAGAAAGAAGGAACATATCTATTTTGGACTGTGCAAGGACATTATTGATTGAAAAGAATGTGGCACAAAAATACTGGAAAGAAGCTATAAGTACAGTTGTTTACACTCTTAACCGGGTACAAATCAAGAAAGGTACAAATCTGACACCCTATGAATTATGGTATGGGCATGCACTGAGTGTTAAATACTTTAGAATCTTTGGAAGAAAGTGTTACATATTGAAAGACAATAGGAATGGTAAGTTTGATGCTAAAAGTGATGAAGGCATATTCCTAGGGTACTCCACAAAAAGTAAAGCTTATAAGTGTTTGAACTCTAACACTAACAAAATTGTGGAAAGTGTGAATGTAAAAATTGATGAGTATGTAGAAAGAAAAGAAGCTAACAAAAAAAGAGAACCATAAGATTACAGATCTTTTGTGTACATTGAGGAAATAGAAGAGGCAAGTAATAGACTTACACCTGATGCCGAGTCTTAGGCAAGCAATGCTGAGCAACAGGAAATGGTTGCCGAGCATCAGGAAAATAGTGCCGAGAGAGAACAAGAACATGCCGAGCTACAAGATAATGCTGCCGAGTATCAGGAAGAGGTTGCCGAGCATTCAGAAGATGAATCTGACAATCTTGTTGGGGAACCTGATGAAATAGAGGAGAATAATGTTGAACCTATTTTGGCAAAATATGTAAGAAGACATCACAAGCCTGAACAGATAATTGGAGATAAGGATACTGGAATTTAGACCAGAAGCAAGATAAAGGATCCAACATGCTTACTATGTGAGTTTGAACCTAAGAAAACTAAAGAGGCATTAGAAAATGAAGACTGGATACAAGCAATGAATGAAGAGATTGACCTGATTGAGAAGAATGATACCTGGACTCTGGTGCCGAGACCTGCAGATAAGAATGTTATAGGAACAAAGTGGGTATTTCGAAAAAAGTTGAATGAAAAAGGTGAAATCACTAGGAACAAAGCTAGGATGGTATGCAAAGGCTACACACAGAAGAAGGAATAGATTATGGGGAGACATTTTCCCTTGTAGCTAGATTGGAAGGAGTAAGAACTCTGCTTGCATATGCTGCTTATAAAGATTTCAAGGTATATAGAATGGATGTCAAGTCTACATTTTTAAATGGTGTACTGGAAGAAGAAGTTTACATAGAACAACCAGAAGGTTTTATTGATCTAAACAGAAGACACATGGTATGCAAACTGAACAAAGCACTATATGGATTGAAACAAGTTCCCAGAGCATGGTATGAGAGGTTGCATAACTATCTGATACAGATTGGATTTTCCAGAACAAATGACACAAGCAATTTGTACTTGAAAGATGAAGAAGGTAAAGGTATTCTGTTGGCCAAAATTTTTGTTGATGACATTAGTTTTGGTGGACAAGATGCATTGTGTAAAAGATTTTCAAATGAAATGCAAACTGAATTTGAAATGATTATGTTTGGTGAGATCAAATTCTTTGTTGGTTTACAAGTATATCAGATGAAGAAAGGAATTTTCATTACACAGTCTAAGTATGTTAATGAAATACTGAAAACTTTTGGAATGTAAGATGCTAGACTAGTGGGAACCCCTATGGTTACTGGACAAAAGTTATCTAAGAATGATGATGCTGCAGAAGTAAACCAGACTCTGTACAGATCCATGATTGGAAAATTACAGTATGCTATACATAGTAGACCAGATATTGCACTAGCTGTTGGGATTGTGGCAGGATTCTCTGCCAATCCTAAGGAAACACACATGATGGTGGTGAAAAGAATTATGAGATACTTGAAAGGAACTGCTGACTATGGGTTATATTACAGGAAGAATGACAAATTTGAACTTAGAGTATATATTGATGCTGATTGGGCAGGAAATGTAGATGACAGAAAGAGCACTAGTGGTGGAGCTTTCTTTCTTGGATAGAGATTAGTCTCCTATACAAGCAAGAAACAAAATTGCATTTCCCAATCTACTGCTGAAGCCGAGTATGTTGTTGCTGTAGTAAACTGTTCAAATTTGATATGGATAAAATAGTTATTGGTAGGCATGAAAGAAGAAATCACTGAACCTATTGTTATTCTCTATGACAACACAAGTGCTATCAATATTTCTAAGAATCCAGTGATGCACACTAAGACCAAGCATATAGCAATAAAGTATCACTATTTGAGGGAATTGGTACAAGACAAGGAAGTCTGAATGAAATATGTGAATACAAAAAAACAATTGGCATACATATTCACTAAAGCTTTACCTAAAGAAGCTCATGAGTATTTGAGAAGTCAATTAGGGGTCCTTCCCCTAACTGAGGCTTCCTAGTCAAGCTAGGAGCTTTGCATCAAATATGCTACAGTAGAATAATTGACAAATTGATGCAGAAGATTGTCACACTTTAGGACTGTCCTAGAGCTGTGAAGAAGAAGCAAAAGCAACAAATCAGTCATAAGCAAGATGACAGAGGGAGAAACACTGTGTTGCACAGATATATCTACATCTGTTGGATGTAAGTTTGAGTTGCTGCTTTGGCATTTTTGTCAAAGAGGGAGATGAACAAAGATGATACTATAACACATGACACTGAAAGGAAGGGAGATGATGAACCGAAATGAAAGATCAGGATAGAGGGAGATCTAGATACTTCTAACGGTCATAGAAGTGAGTTTTATAGATTCTGAATAAGAATGAAGCTAAGGATATTACAAATTTTCTTTGATGGACATATAAGTTTTGGATTGGTTGGTAATCCATGTGTTATTCAGGTGATATCATATGGTGTTTCCATCAATGCCAAAGAGGGAGATTGTTAGAAATTGCAATTGAAACAATTGTTGTATTGTCATTGATGTCAAACCTTAACTGGTAAGACGATTGCTACTTAGGAAAGTACTATATCTATTGTGAGAAGGGATAGAAAGGATGGTAACAATAGCACCTAGGGAGAGGTTGAGTTATCTTGATACTACAAAGTGTACTTGACTATGTTGTACAATGATGAGACAATGTATTGTTTATCTTAGTAAGTTTGAAGACTAAACTGGTAGGCTTAACCGAGAAAAAATCTAGTATCGACCGAGTATCAGTAATTTTCTAAGGAAGACAGTGTATGCCGAGGAAATAGTTTTAGTAGTGACCGAGTGTTTTACATGAAGACCGAGTGGATGATCACAGTATCAACCGAGCATCAACATTTTTATATTTGAAGAGAATTCAGATTTGGAGCCGACATTGTTGAATTCTTGGATTATGTAAAATGTGTTGACTTTATTTATTGATTGTATGGAAGCATTTAATGCTTTGTAAAACATTTTATTGTAAATCTTTATGAGATTTGAGATGATTCTAGAAGAGGAGCCGAAGAACATGAAGCGGGTAGATTCAATGAATCTGACCTAACCCTAAGATCTACGAAGGAGATTAAGCGCCAAAAGATAAGTTAACCTAATAGAGGAAAGTATTAAGGGAACCTAAACATTAGGTATGAGTATGCATAGGTGAAGTAGATGCTGGAAGAACAGTAAGTTTTATTGACTGTATAAGCGAAAAGGATGAAGGAGAAGTGTGGTGATTGCTTGAAGAAAAGTTCCGAGCAGATTAGAGATGGAGATGGCAAAGTTTCAAAGTCAAAAAACCATCATTTGTGTACGGAATTGGATCTGATATTTGCAAAGTGAGTTGTATGTTTTTCAGATCAATACTGCTGCTACTTTCTAACCCTTGTAATAGTCAAAATCCTTTTAATAGAGGTTGACCTAATAGTCATATGTTAAATCCTTTGAACAAGGTTGCATTCTAATAGAGTGTATGTAAGTCTTGTAACAAGGCTCACTTTTAACAAGGTGATTGAAATCCTTTAACCAGGTCACACTTGACAATGTGTATTGTAACCTTTGATAGGGTTGGCTTTTAACCGAGCTCACTTTAGAAGAGTGAAAATAATAGTAGCATGTTACAAAGTGGTTTTTCCCACATTGGGTTTCCACTATAAATCCTGGTGTCAATACTTGTGTGAATGTTTTGGTTTGAACATTTCTATATTTTACAAGTTAGTTATAGCTGGATAGTGGACTGCAGTGTTATATGTTTCTATTATTGAATCAGTGATGACCGAGTTTGTTTTGGTTGCTTGATTTGATTTAAGGAAAAGTTTTTGAAGTTATTTTATACATCAAGACCTGAGAACAATTGATTCACCCCCCCTCTCTATTGTTATAAATCATATTAACAATTGGTATCAGAGCTGTGTTACTTATTGGTGTTTACAGAAAACAAGTTTAAAGGGACTTGAAGAAAATGATCAAGATGTATAAGAAGGAGGTACCGAAGCTGAATAAGGAAAACTTCCCTGCATGGCAAAGCTTGATGAAGATGCATTTGGACGGTATTGGTGATTCTACAAAGTACTACATTGAGCATGACTATGTCACACCTATTGCACCTTTGACCGAGTTGGTTTGGTGTTGCTCTGTTTCCTTTGTTCACTAGTGTTGGTCAGTTATCTCTCTGGTGCTCGGTGATGCTTTTCTTGCACTCGATTGGCTTTGCTTACCGACGGGTTTATTTTCAGTTTTTGTTGAGGCCGACTTGTGCAATTTATTTGGGTCATGGATTTAATGTTGGTATCCATTATTGGGAAGCATGTGGACCTAGATCTGGTCACCCCTTCCATTGATTGTGGATCTGAAGGCCGACTTGATTCGGTAGCCTCTTGTATAAATGTAGCTGTTTGGTTAGAGTTTAGGAGCCAATTTTTGGATAGAAGATAGAAGTTAGTAGAATTGAGATTGTTGGCAGATCCTCGCATGTTGGAGGACTTCTGTAATTCATTATAATAACTAGCCGTAACCGAGAAGGCCTTATAGCCTGGCATGTATGAATCAATTTGAAGATAATATAAGAAAGTATTTTCTCTCTCATTATTGTGTATTGTTGCTTCCACGTGTTGTTCTGCAAGGTGGACCTAGTAGGGTGTGCCATTATTTTGCCCCTCCTTGTCCCCTCTTGTGTTAAATTTAGTTGAGGATTAATGGAGAATGAGACATTCTTTAGTATTCTTCTATTTTTGTTGAGTTTTATGTGAGATATCTATTAGTTTTAATTCTATTCACAAGCTAGGTGTAGAGGTTGTGAGTGAATTAAGGGATTAGATTCTTGAGTGCTATAGAGGCCAAAGTGCACAAAGGTTAGAATTATCCTTGTCAGTTGGTCCAAGTCCTTAAAATTTTTGTTAATTAGAGTTGGCATCTCTATAGGTGATTGATAGGTTAACTTGGTGACTACTTGTAGTCTAAAACCTATTTTTGGAACCAACAAGACGACGACTCAACTGGGGATGTTTGTCAAATTTTTGCTTAGTGTCATCCATTGTGAAAATTGCATAGAGTTGTAAAAGTAATTTTGTGATTTGAAGGTTGAGCTATGGTTTTTTTTTGTTGTCTATATTTTTTGTCCTAAAGGTGGTTTTAAGTCATTTTTGAGAGTGTGTTTTGAGTTGAAGTGATATTTTGAAATACCCTTTTGAACTCACCAAGTATTTAATAATATTTGATACCCCAAGTTAATTGGGAGGAAAATTTGAGATCTCTACATGAATGCATATATTTTAAAGATGTATAACATATTTTGAAGGATTCCTCACCATGAGTAAAGAAAAGAACAATGAATCCTTTTTGAAGTAGCATCTAGAAGAGAAATTAAATGATGATCTTCCTAAAATCTCAAAGAAAATTTGGACAAGAAGAGATGTAGAAACTAGCAATGCTCATACATCATGGAAATCAAAGTTTAAGAATGCAAGTGAGTCTTATTTACATCCTATTCATGAAAGGTGTGAAACATCCTCTAGGAATTATGAATCAGATAGTTGTTGGAAATTGCAATTGAAACAGTTGTTGTATTGTCATTGATGTCAAACCTTAACTAGTAAGACTGTTGCTACTTAGGAAAGTACTATATCTATTGTGAGAAGGGATAGAAAGCATGGTAACAATAGCACCTAGGGAGAGGTTGAGTTATCTTGATACTACAAAGTGTACATGACTATGTTGTACAATGATGAGACAATGTATTGTTTATCTTAGTAATTTTGAAGACTAAACTGGTAGGGTTAACCGAGCAAAAATCTAGTGTCGACCGAGTATCAGTAATTTGCCGAGGAAGACAATGTATGCCGAGGAAATAGTTTTAGTAGTGACTGAGCATTTTACATGAAGACTGAGTGGATGATCATAGTATCAACCGAGCATCAGCATTTTTATATTTGAAGAGAATTCAAATTTGGAGCCGACATTGTTGAATTCTTGGATTATGTAAAATGTGTTGACTTTATTTATTGATTGTATGGAAGCATTTAATGCTTTGTAAAACATTTTATTGTAAATCTTTATGAGATTTGAGATGATTCTAGAAGAGGAGCCAAAGAACATGAAGTGGGTAGATTCAATGAATTTGACCTAACCCTAAGATCTACAAAGGAGATTAAGCGGAAAAAGATAAGTTAACCTAACAGAGGAAAGTATTAAGGGAACCTAAAAATTAGGTATGAGTATGCATGGGTGAAGGAGATGCTAGAAGAACAGTAAGTTTTATTGACTATATAAGAAAAAAGGCTGAAGGAGAAGTGTGGTGATTGCTTGAAGAAAAGTTCCAAGTAGATCAGAGATGGAGATGGAAAAGTTTCAAAGTTAGTAAACCAGCATTTGTGTACGGAATTGGATCTGATATTTGCAAAGTGAGTTGTATATTTTTCAGATCAATACTGCTGCTACTTTCTAACCATTGTAACAGTCAAAATCCTTTTAATAGAGGTTGACCTAACAGTCATATGTTAAATCCTTTGAACAAGGTTGCATTCTAATGGAGTGTATGTAAGTCATGTAACAAGACTCACTTTTAACAAGGTGATTGAAATCCTTTAACCGGGTCACACCTGACAGTGTGTATTGTAACCTTTGACAGGGTTGGATTTTAACCAAGCTCACTTCAGAAGAGTGAAAATAATAGTAGCATGTTACAAAGTGGTTTTTCCCACATTGGGTTTCCACTATAAATCTTGGTGTCGATACTTGTGTGAATGTTTTGGTTTGAACATTTCTATGTTTTACAAGTTAGTTACAGTTGGGTAGTGGACTACAATGTTATATGTTTCTATTATTGAATCAGTGATGACCGAGTTTGTTTTGGTTGCTTGATTTGATTTAAGGAAAAGTTTTTGAAGTTATTTTATACATCAAGACCTGAGAACAACTGATTCACCCCCCCTCTTTGTTGTTCTAAATCATATTAACAATAGTATGGGATTTTTTGAGTTATTATTTAAAACACCCTCTCAAAAGGAAATACCAAAATAGAATAAGAAAGTACTCAAGTCCAATAATTTGAAAAGAGAAGAGGTCGGAGTAGAAGTAGAAGTCACCAAGTAGAGATCACCCTTGGTGTACCTCCTCATCATGGATTTACAAATGAGTTTCCTTATGTATGTATTCAGGAATAAAGGTACCAAGATCTGATTGATCTTGGTGATACTTTTGCATTTGAGATAACATTACTAGATCCTAAATAGGTTTTTGGAGACAAAATTTTTGAGAAGAGAACTCCAAGAACAAATGAAGTTGAGAAAGAAAAAATAAAAAGAGAAAGAATTTGAGGTTATCAATGTTGTTATTGAAAGAGATAGCCTGATAAGAAAATTGGCTACACTTAAAGACATGAGTCAAGAGGAGCCTAAAAAAAGTGTTGAAGGCCCTATTGTAAGAGAAATCCTTGATTGGAAAGTTGAGTGAATTTATAGAGAAAAACATAAAAGCCAAGTGAATCCCAACCCAAGACAATAGATCATATTAATCCTCCACCAAGTTTTCAAACTTATAATCCCAATTTGGACATAGCTAAACAAAAAGTAACTAGAACTAAGATCAATGATAAAAAAAATCAAGATTAGTTTTCACATGGTTTATCTCAAGTTGATATAGAATTAGAAAAGGTAAGAAAAGAGAGTGAAACTCTTTCCAAGGAATTGGAGAGAGTAGAGATGGAAGATGCTAATGCAGAAATGAAAAGGAAAATTAATTTCCTTAAAACATCAACATTAAATAATGCCCCATCTACTTTTGGCCCTTCTAATGTGCAAGGTGTTTCTAGTTCAGGTCCATCAACACAAAAAAGTATGAGTTCTAACATTCTTTCCAAAGGTTCTCAAGTTACACAAAATATTGGAGTTACAAACAAAGGGTAAGGAGCCAAGGATGCAACTCAAGGTGTGAGTCAACATAAGATTTCCCAACTAGCTAGGACAAACACTGGAACAAGTAATAGTGGTCAAGCTATTGGAGGATAGTTTTAGAGGAGACTTATTCAATCAGGAAGATATATATAGTTTTTATTTGAAATAATTCCTGGTTACTCTAATCCTATTTCAAATTAATTGAAGGATAAGATAAGAAAATTTATTTGAAACATTGCTATAACTGGAAAAGATCATTTAAGAGATTTTACTGACAATATGAATGAATATAAGGTTGTGTTGGCATAAATAATGTAAAGATAAGTTGAGTATGTTATGGTATGAGTTTTATGTAGATATGATGATAGGTTGATCAATTATGATGTTGTAATTGATGTTAACTTAGAGTTTATGATGTTGTTATTGATGTCAACTTAGTGTTTATTAGTTGAGAGTGTGTCTGTTATGCTGAAGTATGTTTAAGAGGTTGGGTCCAGATATGTGATAAGATTTGGAGTGTGTGATTTGTTGGTTCTTCAAAATAGACTTTATGCTTATGAAAGCAACCAATACATCCACAGATAGATTGTTAGGAATGGTCAGTTCCAAGTATAGAAAATATGGGACGATTGGACCAACTATAGGGACAAAACTTCCCTCTACACTTCTGGCTCTACAAAACCAAGGAGGGTACTCCTAATCCATATCCATATACAACACTTCACAATAATTGATGGATTTTTATAACAGATAAATAATAAGAAAATACTAAATGATAACTAGTCATTTATTGATTCTCCATTACCATTGAAGAGATACAACTTGTAGGTCACACTATCTTAAAAATTGTGATAGATTTATGTCAAATATTAGGAACATAGACAAACCCCACTAAGCATATATCATTTTAAAACATACTCATTTCAGACCAGTACCTTATCCATCGAGCAATACTTTTACTACAAAGAAACAATATAGAAACCAACTAATGTCAATGATTGAGGATCCTGAAATATTACCACCTTATAACAATATTGATCAATTTATCATCAGATTCATACTACTTATAGAAATCCTTGCACAAACAAAAATGAATCTATGTTCTATCCAGAGCTATTTAATTTGATCTCAGATCAAAGCTGAGGAAAAGCAACACATACATAGATAAATTCTATACAATGAATTAGAAAATTCATAACTCATAGAAATAGACATAAAGGAGAGATTTGAATCCTAAATTTTTGTATTCATATGTACTAAATCATGTTCCTTGTATACACCATGCCTCAAAAATATATACCACTATAATAATGGTAAAAAACCATGAAACTTTCTATTTACTGTAATGATAAAACCTAATATAGTCTGCTATACCCTTGACTGAAAACTCATAAGCCAAAACTATCCTAATTTTTTTATCCCTTCTAAATGATCTTGGGAATCCTTTTATAGAATAAGGATCTCAACAAGCTTCAGATCATTTAGGAATATGACAAAAATTTCACATCAGATAAGACAAAATACAATTAGTACAAAATAACTACATCATTGTAACTTTACAAATATGTCCTCTGATTTTCTCACCAAGCTCCTGAAACAATTCCAAATATAGTTCTACTCCCGCCAAGTGGTGTCCTTGTATTTATCATCCCTTTGCATAAAATTTACCTTTTCTGTTTGTTTCTTTTAAGAAATTGGGGAAGTGCCACCTGTTACAACATCAATGGGGATTTATTCTTTCCTTGTTTCTTCCAAGGTATATTTTTCTTCCCAAGATTTTAACATGTCATCACTTGGCCAAGGAAAATAAATAACCTCATCCCTCTTTTCTATCAAAATGTCCCAGTTAGTTTTAACCTACTGAACCTATTTTCCTAGGAACCCAAAGTGTGACCTAACATTTTCAATAGACTCAACTATTTGAACAAAAATAATATTTCTATCCATATTTAAAATACTACTCATCCTTATTGACATCTCATCATCCATTTGTCCAAGCCATTTCCTTTTATCCTTCAACTCACCATTTTTCTAGAATATCCTGGGAAACAATTCAAAACAAGACCTAGAATATTCTCTTTTTAATACTTGTGCTTTCTTCTAAATACTCTTTCTCCTCGCTGCAAACTCTAACAAGCCTTTAACCAAATTATGAGTATTCTTTATTTTTGCATCTATTGGATATTGCAATGCATTGGGGGAATGGTTGATGTTATACACTGAATTTGTGCCTTTGATCTCAAGCTCTCGTAGTCTTGATAATCCAGTATAACATGGGAATCATCTCAAGGTTGTGGGACCTTTTGCTAATCGAGATGAAACCTCCAGATTCTAGGATGGTTCCTCTTGGATAGTCACCCAGATTTGCTCTAACAGGAAAGTAAACTTTTGAGGGAAAGGGATAGAAGGAGTACATAAAAGGGAAATGACAGAAAGCAAATCTATCCTACCAGGTGATGCACCGAACTTGGGTTTGGATCTCAGTACAAAGGGATGAAACCAATGAAGGAATTAGGTCCAATAAGTTACAACTCACTAGATAGGCTTGCATAAGTATTTCATAGGAGGGTCTGAATAGGGGACTCAACCTATGACCTGCAAACAAACATCCTTTTCTGCAACTAGGTGTAGGAATGAGACAAGGCTGCTAGGGGTTGTAGTATACCCACAAAACACCTAAATCAGATCAGACACAGGAAACACACACAATTGCAGAAAGCAAGAGGAATCAGGAAACCTGAGATATCATTGAAATCATGCATACACTTTGATCCAATAAGAGATAATCTAGACAAGCAAGCATGAGGACAACAAGAATATCACAGAATACTTGCAATATTTGAATAATCAATGGGAATTTTACAATTGTAGAAAGTTAAGGGGCAGAAAGAATGCCTTCAATAACCTCTAGGGAAAGAAACTTTCCTTTTTTACAATTGGCCAATTTTGAGCACTACAGGCTCCAAAAAAAGAATATATACATCCCTGACTGCATGCAGGCAGGAGTCAAAAATATCTCTGAATTAGGGCTACATAGATATGCATAAAATAATCTGGCCCTAAAACAGTCACTTCTAATCATAAATATAAATGTGCAAATATCTCAACTGATCAGATATCTTCTTTTGCATTTGCATCCCTGAATTGATCATGCTTGCAGACACAAAAGCTTGGATTCAACAACCTCCCTGCAAGCCCATACTGCCATGAATGCTCAAAAATCCAATCGGATACTGAAAAGGACCCAAAACAACAACCTAAAAGATCTCTGCAAATATCTAACTGCAACCACCTCTAGAAAACATCAATTTCAGCTACCCGCACAAAAATCCCTTAGAAGAAAGCCAAAAAAGGGCTACACTGCCTTGAAAAAGTCAGCGGTCGCATGATCGCATGAGCCTGAAAGGCTTTATGCGATCATGTGACAACCCTTAGAAAATTTGCCTCCGCTTTCCACAAATGCTCAGGCTTACAATCGCACTGCAGAAATAACCCCGGCTCCACCTTGGGTTCAAATCTCCTCTTGTCGCCAAGTCGCCTGAACTTTTCTTAACTCCCAGGTCACATCCAGCAACCACATGAAAACCATTGATCCTTGCTTCATCCAATGGTAGTCGCTGAGTCTCGTAAAGCTTTTGGCATATTCCTTTCCGTCAGGAGATTACCCAACTAAAGGAAGTCTCGTAATCACCAGATAGAAGGAATATTCCTCTTTTTACTGTGAGATTACCTGATCGAACATAGAACCGAGCCCACCTTCAACTGCACAACCGCGCCAAGCTTGCCAACCCTAGGTCTAGAACTGCCACATGTCACTCCCCCATTCGGTCTGACCACCACATCGGCAAACACCTCAGTACCTCGGCACAGACCCAAAGCAACACCGCCCACAAGCATGCTAACCGCTGACGGTTTGTCGCATGGTCGCATGGGCTCAGGAGAGCCCATGCGATCATGCGACCAACTGCATGATGCTAGCCACTGACCGCCACCACTTGAAACCAGACCACCTATCACTTGTCACATGATCGCATGCGGCCAAGAAGGCCTATGCGATCATGCGGGAACGTTAACTTGTGACCCTTGCCTTCAACACCGCTGGCTTGTAACCACCGTAACCACAGGCGGTTAGTCACATGGGCGCATGGGCTTGGAAGAGCCCATGCGATCATGCAACTAACTAGAAGATGCTACCCATGGTTAAGGCTTGCTGCATTGGAAGGAAGATCGACGACTGTCGTTACACCGCATGCTTAAACATGCAACATCTTTCCTTAGCGGTGTAGCGACAACCATGAGATTTCACCAAGCATTAACCTTTGCAGAAAGAGAATGGGCCCACCCACAGGTGTCACCCTATCGCATGATTGCAAGGGCAAGGAATATTCCTTGCAAACATGTGACAACCACAAGATTTTTGAGGAAAGCCAGTTGCCGGGCCCATAGGTCGAAGTAGAGCACTTGAAGAAAATATGCCACCTTACTCGAAACACAGACCCATTGAGAACCCAATCTGACCATTGTCACATGATCGCAAGGACAAAGAATATTCCTTGCGAACATGTGACAACCGCAAGATTTCTACTGCATTTGCATGACTATGAAGAACCGGGACCCGCCTGTCGGAGTTGCGCACTTAGGGAAAAATTGCAGATGCCAGAGAAGTGTAAAGTGCGGAAGGGGTTGAAAACACAAAAGGTTTTTGAGTGAAGGTCGAAAACATGCTAAATTTTTAGAGCGGAGGTTGAAAACACACCAAATTTTCAGACCAAAAGGAAGAAAACATCCTGAGCCTGTAGAGAGGAGGTCAAAAACACATTGGGTTTTCGACACTTGAGCATTTCATTGGAAAATAGGACTGTGGCCGAAAATGAATGACAGGGAATTTTTGGGCAGCAGTTGATACATTTAATATGTTTAATCACTACATTAAGTAATGCTACAGCTACTGTTGTTTCTATTAGTGTTTTGTCACTGATGTCAACATATGTTCTCTGAAGAGAACATGCTGATTACTATAGTGTACAGACACTGTATGGATATTTCAAAATGTGTGAAGATAGATGAGAGTACAGGAAGATGTTGTGATCTTATATCCAAGATCACATCATGAAATATTATATATTGAATGAGTTACAAATGTTTTGGTGAATACTGGTTACTGAACAGTGACAATGGAAGCTGACAGAGTGAGTCTCTATGTTTTTGATATATATTTCAAAAGGAATGGATTTTGTGTATGTGAGCTTAAGAGATGATAGAAAAGGTACTAAAGAATGTTTGTTGGTTAGCGCAAGGTACAGAAGGATGGATGACTTCAGCTGTGGCATGTGATCTGGAGAAGACTTATTTGGGAGCCGACTTCAGTGATGTATCATGCATTTTGTTTGACGAATGTGAATTAAGTATGTCGGCCCTTAATTGTTGTAATATAATCATTGTATATTTTTTTTAGATACTATGTGTATCTTAGCAAGGGTTTATGTAATTAGGAAAACCTAATCGGCCGACCTGATCATGTAGAATGTAATAGGGTATATATGTAAGATCTTTTCATTGGAAAAGATATGGATGAGATGGATATGATGTAAAAGAGATTGTGAAAGCTACATGCTTGTGTCTGCTGGATGTAGAGCAGAGGATTATTTGTGTGCTTCATTAGAACTGATCAAGAAAAGATAGTTATTATCAAATAGTTCATAAGGATTAAGTATTTCCTCATATACACTTGTGTTGGGAATAGTGAGTTTCGAAGGTGGATTTAAACTTCTTTGGGCAGTGAGCCCACCCTTCTTTCCTGACTCCTAATAGGGTCTTTCCTCTTACAAGGACTATGTACTATAATGTTTTAATAAGATCCTAATAGGGGTAGATATTCTAACAAGGATATAATACACTCAGTACATCATTTGTGGGTACTAATTCCCACCAGGGGTTTTACCTTTAACAGGGTTTCCTCGACACCAAAATATTGTGTTATAGAATTGGCATTAATTGTGCTCATTGGATCTGATATTACTGCTATTCAAAGATTAAAATTTAATATTATGTCATACAACTGATTCACCCCCCCTCTTAGTTGTATTGTGGATTGTTATTCCTAACAATTGGTATCAGAGCTATTGGTTCTTAGAGAGAAAGCTTAACATCTTGAGGTGATCTTGGAGATGGCATTCTATAAGAAGGATAGTCCAAAGTTTGATCCTGAAAACTTTGATAGTTGGAAGAACAAGATGCGAACTCATTTTTTATGTTTGGGCATCGACTAGTGGTTGATTACAAAGAATAAGATAGCTATGAAGACTGAGAATGATTTTCCATGAGCTATTGATGATGAAAAGAAGGTATTCTCATACAACATGGTTTCAAGGGAAGCATTGATCAGCACACTCTTTGAAGGAGAATTTACTGAAGCTAAAGACTTGGATTTGGCACACCAGATTTGGAAAAGATTGGAAGCACTATATGAAGGAGACAAGTATACCAAGCAAGAAAAGTTAAAGAACTAGAAAACAAAGATGTAGAAGCTACAAATGAATGATGATGAAAGCATTAGGGCTTATGTTCAAAGGGTTACAAAATTTGTGGTTGGAATTAGAAACTGTGGAGGCACTTATGATGAAGAAGAGGCTTTTGTGAGGATCCTTATATTATTGACACACCCTTACAAGTTTAAGGCTATATCTATTCAAGAGACTATACCTTTGACTCCAAAATCTAGCAGAGAAATGTTGATTACAAAGCTAACTACCTTTGAAGCTACTGAAATGGGAGATTCTACACCTAAACCTGAGTCTACATTTAATATATCTACACATAAGAAGACAATATCAACACTTCTGAGCACAAGCAGTGAGAACCTAAAAGAAGAGCTTGGAGAGTATGCTAAAGAATGGGAACATATACTAGTAGGAGAAAGAAAGATGGATGAACTTGTTGCACTAATTTCTAGAAGAGAAAAGAGAGGTAAGAGTAAATTCGAAAGAAAATTACCTTTGAAATGTTTTTCATGCAATAAGGTAGGTCATTTTGAATCTAGACATCCTACAAGAGTTCCCAAGTACAAGCCCAAGTTTTTCAAGTCCAAGGATAAGGAATGTTATTATGATAGTGAAGGTATTTATGATGATGATGATTTAGATTATGAGGAAATTGTATTTGTTGCTATTAAAGATGAACCAATACATGAGGAAAAGGCTTTAGTATCTCATGTTGATAATAAATATGAATGGATAATAGACAGTAGTTGTTCACATCATATGAGTGGAGAAAAAAAAAAGTCTGTTAAATTAGTGAAGTATGATGCTGGTGTTGTGAGGTTTGGAGACAATCTTCCTAAACCTATCATAGGAGTAGGATCTATTACTCTGGATGGAAAAACCAATAATGACAATGTACTACTTATTGATGGACTTAAGCATAACTTGTTGAGTGTTGGACAATTGATGGACAAAAAGTTTTAGTTACAATTCAATGATGGTAAATGTTTTATTAGAAGTAAGGTAGGAAAAATGATTGCAACCGATACTAAATCTAGAGGTAATGTATTTGAATTAAATACATCTGGAGCCTCTTGTTTTGTTGTGAAGGTAGATGATAACTGGTTATGACACATAAGATTTTGTCATGTTAATTTTGATAACATTGTGAAGGCACGTTTGACTAATGCAATAAGTGATCTACCAAAGATTGTGAAACCATCTAACACTGTATGAAGAGAATGTGTTATGAGAAAACAAACAAGAAGCAGTTACAAAAGAAAAGCATATACATCAAAAAGAAAGTTGGATCTGGTACATACAGACCTATGTGGACCTACAAGGACAAGATCATACTATGGTGAAAGGTATTTCATACTTTTTGTTGATGAATTTTCTAGAATGACGTGGGTTACTTACTTGAAAGAGAAATAGAAAGCATTTGATAAATTCAAGATATTCAAGGCAAAGGTAGAGAATGAATCAAGTTTAAAGATAAAATGTTTGAGGTTAGAAAATGATGGAGAATTTACATCAGACTTATTCAATTCATATTACAAAGAGCATGGAATACAAAGATAGACATCTACTCCTAGGACTCCAAAATAGAATGGGATAGCAGAGTGAAGAAACAAGACTATACTTGATGCTGCTAGGATAATGCTTCTTGAAGGAAATGTATCTCATATACATTGGAAAGAGGCTGTTGGGACAAATGTGTACACATTGAATAGAGTTCAAATCAGAGAAGGTACAAGTAAGACTCCTTATGAATTATAATTTTATCATACTCCTACTGTAAAGTATTTCAAAATTTTTGGTAGTAAATGCTATATCAAGAGAGATGACGAGATAGGGAAGTTTGATGCTAGAAGTGATGAAGGAATTTTTCTTGGTTATTCTACTAAGAGAAAGGCATAAAATGTTTCAATCTAAGATTAAGGAAGATGATTGAAAGTAACAATGTGAATATAGATGAAAGGTTTTAGATACAAGAGAGAATGTATGACTGTAATTAGGTTACAGAGATAAAAGAGGTACTTGCCACTGCAAAAGAAGAAGAAATTGTTGAGGCTTAATGTGAAAATGAGACTTATGATGATAACACAAATGAGGCTATAGAGGTTCCTAAGACTCCAAGGTATGTCAAGAACAATCATCCTGAAAATCAAATCATTGTTAACTCTAATCAAGGAGTAATGACTAGATCAAAGGTTAGAGAAGAAATTTGTTTGACTTCTCAAGTTGAACCAAAGAATACAGATGAAGCTTGTAGAGATGAATCATGTATAAATGCTATGAAGGAAGAATTAGATCAGAGAAAGAAAAATAACACTTGGGAATTGGTTCCTAGACCTAAGAACAAAAATGTAATAGGAACTAAATGGGTTTTCAGAAAAAAAATGAATGAAGGAGTTGTAGTAAGAAACAAAGCAAGATTGGTATGTAAAGGTTATTGACAACAAGAAGGCATAGATTTTGAAGAAACATTTTCTCCTCTTGCTAGAATAGAAGCTGTGAGATTATTCTTGGCTTATGCTGCACATAAGAATTTCAAGGTATATCAGATGGATGTGAAAACTGCATTCTTGAATGGGGATCTTGAAGAATAAGTATATATAGAACAACGTGATGGATTTCCTTTGTGCAAAGATGGAGACATGGTATGCAAGTTGAAAAAGGTACTGTATTGGCCGAAGAAAGCTCCAAGGGCTTGGTATGCAATGTTAGACAAATACTTACTTTGACTTAGATTTAGAAAAGGTAATGCAGACAATAATTTGTATTTAAGAACTAGTGAAGATGGAGTTTTGATAATAGAGGTCTTTGTTGATGATATTATCTTTGGAGGCAATGATGATCTATGTGAGAAATTTTCTAAAGATATGAAAAATGAATTTGAGATGTCCATGATAGGAGAAATGAAATTATTTCTTGGACTGTAAATAAATGAGAGTAAAAATGGCATTTTTATATCTCAGACTAAATATCTTAAAGAAATGTTGAAAAAGTTTGGAATGGAAGATTGTAAACCAGTTGGCACACCCATGGTGACTGGTAATAAGATGATAGCTGATGATGAATCTAAGTGTATTTTTCAGACCAAGTAAAGATCAATGGTTGGAGGATTACAATATCTGACTCACACTAGACCAGATATTGATAATGATGTTGGGATTGTGGCTAGATATCAGGCAGAACCTAAAAGGCACACCTAGCTACTATAAAAAGGATATTAAGATATCTAAAAGGAACAATAGACTATGGCTTATGGTATGATAGAAATGATAGCTTTGAACTTCATGCTTATATTGATGCTGATTGGGTAGGAAATATTGATGACAGGAAGAGTACTAGTGGTGGTGCATTTTTCCTTTGGAAAAAGTTGGTTTCATGGCTAAGTAAGAAGCAAGATTGCATAGCTCAATCTATTGCTAAATCAAAGTATGTTGCTGCTGCTATTAACCATACTCAAATTGTTTGGATGAAACAAATACTGAAGGACATTGGAATAACTTTTGATGAGGCTGTGGTTATCCACTGCGATAATACCGGTATAGTAAACATGTCAAAGAATTTGGTGATGCATTCTAAAACTAAACATATTTCTATCAAGTATCACTTCTTGAGAGACAAGGTGGCAGAAAAGGAAATAAAGTTGGGATATATTAGTACAAAGGAACATATTGCAGACATCTTTACAAATTCATTTCCAAAAGATACCTTTGAATATCTCAGAGGTATGCTTGGGGTTCAGGCCCCTCCTAGTCAGTGTAATACCCCAAAAATGGGCTATAGGTTCATTAATCTCCTACATCAACAAATCGAACGAACTTGACATCAAAGTCCTAACCTAAGGCACATCTGCACATTATCGAATCCTAATTGATTATCCTAAATTCTGCATTGGGGAATATTCCTAGCAATATTCCTAATTTATCTTAATTATATTTAATTTAATGATTATTTGGCGATAAATCTTATTTATCCTAAAGTTTGATTAATTGAATATTCAGAATATTTAATTAATTAGATTTAATTCTGCCACTTAATTATTTAATTAAATTTATTCCTAAATGTTATTATTTAATTTTGACAATAAATCAAAAATCTTATGACTAATTGATTAAATTCTTATTTAATTAATTAATCTCAATTGTCAAATTTAATGATATAGTTTTCGAATAAAAGTTTGATTTAATAATTGATTAACTCATAAATCAGTTATTCTTAAGTTTAAAATCAATTAAGTTGAGAATAAATCACTTTATTTATTTAATTAATTCATAATTAATTGTGCACATTCAAAGAGTAGTTAAACTTTGAATCAGAAAATCAATTCAATTTGTTATAAAATTAAACTCAACTCTATTTTGAGTTGAAAGCTCATCTCAACTTCTGATTCAAGTTAAAAAGCTATTCTTGCATGATTTTGCATGATTATGTGAGTTAATCATCTCTAATTCCTTGTTGACTAAAAAATCAACCCGAGTTCATCAAGAGTGATTTATGACTTTTCTCATGCACCCTCAAAGCCCTGGATTTCTATAAAATCAAGGCTTTAGCTCTTCTAAAAGGATCCACACAATTGCATCCTCACACTAGCGAATTGGTGATTGGAGAATCCATCTTTTGCGAATCCAAGCTATTGTGAGATTTTCATTTGTTTTTGAGCATTCATATCATTTAGCATATCATCCTTAGATCAATTGCATATCATATCAGTTTCATCTAGATTAGATTCATATTAGTTTCTTTCATCTAATTGCATAGAAAATACAAAAATATAGATTAATCTGCATTCATTTCGTATCCATATCCTGCATCCAAATCCTTCGCTTAGGTGTTGTATTGTCACTAGTCTTGGTATGATCTGAGAATATCATACTCGCAACTACTAGAAGGCAATACATCGCCTAGTTAGTTTAGTTTCAATTACTTGCACGATTTTGATTTTTGCTAACCTCTAATATTTTATTGAAGTGTTGTGTCCGCAACTAGGTACAATTTTCACACGCATTTCTAGCACCCACTGTGGGGCCCTGAAACAGGTTTCCATTTCACTTCTATCAATTTCTTGTCATTTTCTGAATAAAATTGTGATCTTTTATTTTCTGTCCGTACATTTTTCGTATGACTTTTGTTAGAAAGTCATACTAGGAAGTACCCACTGTCATACGATAATTGATTCTATCGAGGCTCGTATCAGAAGCTACACATTGTCATTTGGGAGATCGATTGTCATATGAGAAGACACCCATTGTCATACGAGTTTCCCGATTGTCGTGTGGGGGGTAACCCACTGTCGTACGAGTTTTGATGTCATGCCCAAAATTTAACCGATAAAAATGCAATAATTTTTTTTTTAAAGGGTTCAGATGTGAGATAATAACATTCAAGAATAAGGATAAGTTTGTCTACGGTTAAGCGAGTCACAACCTAGGGTTAAGTTTGTTCGGATAGTGGAACCCTAGTGGGTACAATTTCCACTTGGAATTTCCATTCAGGATGAATTCAAATATACCTAGGCATTACATATTCAATTTATCCCAATTAGACTATTCCTACAATTAATATGTCTACCTAGATTATATCTTTCAAAAAGGTTCGGTTCAACTAACTAGATATTTAATCCTACTGTGATGGTTTATGGGATAATTACATAACGATTGAATTTCAATAATAATTCGACAATGAACCTAATGATGTTATTTAGAATACAATGTTATCTAAATGTACAAAGGACTATTAGTTATACTACCATCTTCAATACATACTAAACACCTTTTAATAAAATGAGATTTCTTAAGGTTCATCGATTCGATAATCCATAATCCTACTAACCAATTACAAGTTAATAATTTCACATAAATCCGCTAAACTACTATTAATACTCTTGGATTAATCCTTTAGAAATTGAATAAATTGAACTATAACAATACATTGATTTATTAAAGAATAAGCCTAACACATTGGACTTTAAACTAATTAATATATGGGTGAGATAACCCATTAATCTAACAATTGATTTGCTAGAAGTAAAGCTTAAAACACTTTAACCATAATCTATTAACAGATAATTAATTTTATTAATAAATTAAATCACAAACAAAATCATTATCAAATAACTAAAATCATTAACCAAAATAATAATTCAAATCCTAAAGGTTAACCTACTAACCTATCAATGTAAAATCTCCTAACTAATTTACTAATCTTACTAACTTATCAAAATAACAATCTGATTTAATAATAATAAATTTGTATCCATTATTAATAAATTTCTTTAATTAATAAATACTTGTTTAAGGAGATATGTTAACAAATAAAAATAAACTAATAAAATAAAACATTAATCAAATCTAAAAAGTAACCTACTTACTAGCCTACCAACCTACCCTATAACACCTATCACCTATCATGTCACCCCTATCCCCAAGGCCACTTGCCAAGTGGGGAGTGACATGACCCAAGCCTAAACATTAACAATGGTCTCAAAAAATACATTCAAGAAAAAAAACTAATAAGCTAAAGCCTGCGTGAGTTTTGGGAAGGGAAAACCCTTTTAAAAAGGCATTTTGCAAAAAACAAATTGAGGTGGGGCCCACTAACACATCAATCTAAAAACAAAAGTTTGTCAAACAAGCTATTGAAATTGACCAAGCATTGGATGATGTCAACAACAAGGGGGTACACATGGGAAAGGGGAAAAGTTTGGTGGGGGTTAAGCCCAAGGCAATGATGACATGTCCCCACCTTATCCCTTACAAGCAAGGTTTTAACGAAAAAGCTTTTCATTGAATGCAATGTCAGTTCAAACAAATGGAGGCAAGGAAATCACGCAAGGAGTGCATGAAGTCTTGTCTTTGGTAGAGGGAGTTAATTCCATGTCAGCCCCAAATCCTATGCATGGTAAGGGAAGACCATGGGTGGGGCCCACGTATAACCAAGTGGAGGATAGATGTTTGAGGGTTCTTTAATTAATTTAGGTTTTTCTGTTTTACTAACAACATTGATTGACTAGGAATTAGTTACTAACAACTAGGTTATGTTAGGGGTTAATTTCTATTAACTCTAATTAGGAAAGCATATTGGGAAGGGAATATTCTCTGTGGTAAGGGAAGTATTTCCCTTCCCATACAAATTTCAGAGTGCATTTTTGCTCTAAAAATCTAGAAAGTGCTATTGCTAAAATTTGGTCTTTTTGTTTTCTTTTCCATCTATCCTATTGATTTCTTTGTTATAGAAGAGCTAAATACATGCATTTGAATTATCTTATTAGTGCAATATACTAAGTGCACTACAATTTGAACATTAGTATTAGTTGATTTTTTCATTAACATACTAACTTATTTGATTTACCTTTGTTATCAAGTTTATCTTTCCCTCTCAAGAATTTGAGGTTGTAATGAAGATTTTAAGGTAGAATATTGATCCTATTGAAGTTGAGTTTTCTTTTTCAAAGGAGAGATTGAATGAAATGAACTTAAAAATTACAACAAATACATTATAGAGATTACAAGATTCCTGCATCAACAAGATTTTATATGCTATGAAAACTCTTACATGGCCTATCTTGTCAACTTTGGATCTCATTTTACAATGAAAGATTAACTTCACTATTCAAAGGAATAGAATACAATAAGCATGAAAATAAGGATTCTTCATTTACATTTTAGACAATGAAATACAATTTGGTAACAAAACATGAATGAAAGTATCAAGGAGAATGAACAAGTTTTTCTCAATTACATTTCAATATACATCATCATGATGACCCAAAGAAGAGAAAGGAAACATTTTACAACCCACAAGCATGCTTCTCTTAACAAGGAGAGACTTCTTAAATATAAATTTGCAACAATGCCTCAACATAGCTTGTTTTCACACACATCCCTACCAACATGGAAAACACTCCAAAGCTTTATCAACATGGATCTTGGCATCAATACCTGCAAATGAAAGAGGAGAAGCATGGGAAGCTCACCTCACAACCTAGGTCTCAATGAGACCACCCCCGAGCTTTGAGAACCAAAGCTAAACGGGTATACATTACAAATGCTCACAACAAAAATATGCACAACAACAAATGACTCCCATCCAAGGTTTTACAAATGACTTTTTTAAACTCATTGAGAAGGGTGAAGGTGGGCTTTTCCAAGTAGGAGATTTCCAACATGTTACATTTTTCACAAAAGTATTTCCATGTCTCTCAAGGCTACATGAATCCATATTTCATACACAACTTTCCTCAATAGCACCCTCAAGATGCAAGAATACAAAGATGACTTCATGGAGCCCATACCCCATGAATTTATCCCTCTTCTCCAAGAGAAGAGACTCTCACTACAATGGAGAGCCCAACTAACCCCTTCACCTAAGGCCACTTCTTCCATTCCCAAAGGGTGAGTAATGCCTTAACTCCCATGAAAATAACATTCTAAAAAATAAGAAAATAAGAAATGAAGCAAATTCCATATGCAATCCCATTTCCAACAAAACAATGGAGAGATTTAAAAGAACAAACATACAAGCTCTCACATATTCTCTTACACAACAAATAACAAAATGAGATGCAATAACGTGCTTTCATGACAAGAAGGATAACCAAGTCTACAATACAATTTGCATAACAATCTTCTTCATGAGTTTCAAGCAAGATATTTCCTTCATGGTAGAGCCACCAACCTTGTATCCAAAGCAAAATGGAAGATTGAAGTTGAGTTGAGCTCTTTATCCTTCTCCTTTCTTCCTTTTCCAAAACCTAATTGTCTCTAAAATTAAAGAGTGGGTGAACACCCACTAACTCTCCAAAGGGCCTCTAAAAAGACCTCCAAATTGTATCCACCCACTAACATAAATTTAGACTTGACCCTAAAGTCCTTTGGCTTTTCCTTGTCCCCCTTCATAAATGCAAGAGTGGAAAGGAGTGTGGGGTTGGGTAAAGGTCAAGACTCAATCCAATTTTCGTAGCATGTGGAAAATGGGTCATAAAAAGGGTCACCTAGGACACTAGGGGGTTCTAGTTGTCTTAAAAACCTTCCTAACCCATACCCCTATCACTTAGGTACTTAGATTTTGCTAAATTTGACCCTTAGGACCTCTTTTTTGCCTCTAGAAGTGGCTAGAAGAAAAAATGAATTTAAATAATAAAATTGGTGGGGTTTGCAAGTATCTCCAACAAGGAAATTTAAATTAGGTTCTTAATGAATCAGTTAGGCTTAGGTTTACATTACCAACTTTAGTAAACATGTCAATACATACACACATAACAAGTGTCAAGTGACACTAACAATTACACATCACATTCAAAATGACATGTCCTAAATGACAACATGAAATTACACTAGTAACACACATGCAATTCACATTTACAACCAGATCACATTACAACGAGGTTTTCAGTCCCATATCGGATTAAACCTTAGCTTACTCAGTTCACATATGTTTAGCCTTGATTCTCTAAATAATTCCATGGTTCTCTTTCCTGCACACTAAACTCGAGCATCAGTAGTCCAAGATAATAAAATCACATGAAGTATATATTTTCAATTCATAATTGACAACATAAATCAATGTGGAGAATTCAATTCATAATTACAATTTTCATTCAAAAATGTTTAAAACATAATAATTCCATAAACATCATGACATAATATTCATAAAATAATAAAGTCTAATCATGATCCGATCTTCTCACCATTTCACATATCTAAATATGCATAATCAAAATCAACCACATGTTCTAGGTTCTAATTCAAATCAAAATGTAATCCAGATAATATAGTCATCATCATAAAACATATTATCTCAAGTCTCTGTCAGGATAATCAAAAGTGTATCAACGTATCAAAATATAAAGTATCAAAGTGTGAACGAATCAACAATGCTATGATGGGTCGGGGTGAGGCCTCATATCCTCCCCCCCTAGGCATGAACTTCCTCCTGGAGTTCATCAAAAAGGTATGGGTACTATGATTTCATCTGTGCTACATCCTCCCATGAAGCTGTGACCTCATCATAACAATCCCACTAGACCATAACCCGGTCCATCTCTCTACCTCGAAGTGCTAGGGTCTGTCAGGATAAAATGTGGATGGGCTCCAAGGACAACTGTTTGTCCAACTCCACCTGCAAGGCATCCCAATCTATAATGTGAGACTCATCATAAATATACTTCTGTAACATAGATACATGAAACACATCGTGGATGTGTGACAGGCTGGGTGACAAAGCTAAATGGTAGGCAACTGGTCCTATCCTCTCCAAGATCTTGAAAGGTCCAACAAAGTGAGGTGCCAACTTAGAGCCCTTTCCAAAATGGATTGGACTCTTATGCGGGTGCACTCTCAAGAAGACCCTATCTCCAACCATATACTCACGATCAACCCTCTTCACATCTGCATAATTCTTTTGTCAATCCAAAGCCTCTTTAAGACACTATCTAATCAAGACCACCTTCTGCTCCATATCTTTGACCAATTGAGGTCCAATAGATACTCTATCCTCGATCCTGTCCCAACTCAGTGGTGTCCTGCATGGTCTACTGTACAAAGCCTGATATGGTGGCATACCAATAGAAGAATGATGCCCATTATTATAGGAAAACTCGACGAGATGTAGGTGTTCCTCCCACTTGACCTGATGGTCCATCACATACATATGTAACATGTCCTCTAACACCTGGTTAACCCTCTCCATCTGTCCATCTGTTTGAGGGTGATATGCCGTTCTGAAATTGAGCCTAGTGCCCAACATTGCCTGTAACTCTCTCCAAAAAGCTGATGTGAACAAGGAGTCTCTATTAGAGATGATCTTATGAGGGATACCATAAAGTTTGACAATATCCCACAAGAACACCTAAGCTACATCTCATGCTGTGAATGTAGTATGCACGGGTGAGAAGTGAGCAACCTTGGTCAGCTTGTCGACTGTCACCAAGATGGAATCATAGCGGTGAGAAGGCATAGGGAGACCAAAAATGAAGTCCATGGATATAGTATCCCACTTCCACTCAGCAATCTCGTATGGCTCACTAATACATTTGGGGTGAAATTGCGATGGCCATTTGCGACGGCAGGCAAATGTCATGCGGTTTTGCCCTTTTTTTTTCAAATATAGCCCGACACCATCGCAATTTGCGACGACAATACATTTGTCACTGTCGCAATTGCGACGTTGTCGGGATATAAGCGCAAAATTAAAAAGGAACGTTGTCATGTGTGTTTTCAACAGCGCCGTAACCCTCCGCGAAATCACATCAGGATATAAGGGCAAAAAAAATAAGAACGTTGTCATTTGTGTTTTCAACAGCGCCGTAACCCTCCGCGAAATCACATCGGGATATAAGGGCAAAAAAAACAAGAACGTTGTCATTTGTGTTTTCAACAGCGCCGTAACCCTCCGCGAAATCACAGCTACAATTTCTGAGTATGTTGGGTTTATTTTTCTTTTGTCATTATTATGTAATCTGGTATTCAGCTGTTAGAGAGCTAAAATACCCAGAAATGAGGACATATCTATGTTGAATTTATTGTTAGCGGCTTTGGTTATTTAGAAGTTTAATTTTATTTGTTCATCTTTCAAGCACAAACATTTTGTGGACCGTAACATCTTCATTGTTTCGGGTATGCAGTGAAACAGCCCTAACTTGCAATTGCGATGTTGTTGGGATATAAGGGCAAAAAAAAAAAGGAACGTTGTCATTTGTGTTTTCAACAGCACCGTAACCCTCCGCGAAATCACATCGGGATATAAGGGCAAAAAAAACAAGAACGTTGTCATTTGTGTTTTCAACAGCGCCGAGAGAGATTCCCTCCGTGAAATCACAGCTACAATTTCTGAGTACGTTGGGTTTATTTTTCTTTTGTCATTATTATGTAATCTGGTATTCAGCTGTTAGAGAGCTAAAATACCCAGAAATGAGGACATATCTGTGTTGAATTTATTGTTAGCGGCTTTGGTTATTTAGAAGTTTAATTTTATTTGTTCATCTTTCAAGCACAAACGTTTTGTGGACTGTAATGTCTTCATTGTTTCGGGTATGCAATGAAACAGCCCTAACTTGCGACTACCTTCACGGTACTTGTGTACATTATCATGTTGTCTTTACAGTGACTGTCCTCATTCAAGTGGCAATTACATAAGGGACAGTCACTGTGAGATGTCCTCATTTGTGACAAGGACAGTCACACTTAGGACATCTCATAGTGATATTCCCTTGTGTAATTTCCACTTGAATGTATTGCTATTGAACCACATTAATGCTTTTCTTCTTCAACAAATGAGGACAGTCACTGTAAAGACAACATGATAATGTACACAATTACCAAAAAATGATCTTGTTAATTGATGTAACACTTTGTCTTGCTCACTCCCTATCCTTCACTAGGGTCTCTTTAGGCCAATGTTTTGACTTGATAGGGTACTTAACTATCCCTACACTCTTTAGGTATCTCTACCCAAGATCCCACTCCTTCAACTAGTGCACACCAACAAGAAATACAACGAACTCTGCTCAATACCAATCTAGCTACTAGGACACTCCTAGTCTTGTCTTCACAAATTGAAACACATTCAACTAGAACTTTACTCCATGGAGAGGCTGGCCACTAGGACCTCTATTGGTTTCAATATTACTCCTTCACCTATACTTTTCATCAGTACTTCAATCCGGTTCATCAAACCATGCCAATTGCACCCAAAAATAGGCTGCTAGCAATTAGGCCTTTGTCAAGCCTTTTTGTTTATATTAAGCCACCTAAAGGGCTTAGGATTCAGATGCCCTTTATTGAGAACTCCAAGATATCTAAGGTCTTCTCCTCCTAGATTTTTTGTACACCAACTGCTACAGCCATGCCTGAAAACAAGCATTTTGACACAACTTGGACAGTCTGACTAAGAGTTTGTTTTCTTAGCAGCCAAAGAAACTCACCCAATCTTCTAATTTGACTTGGGGCTTCTTTAGATGTGTGTCTACCTCTCCATGAGATTTTAGTTGAAGCAACCAATGCATTCAACTTGTTGTAATCTTCTTGTAATGATTTGTCATCCCTAACTGTGCTCAACTGACTCACCTAGGACATCATTGCAAACATAGAAAATGAGCTTCCCAGGGCCCCTCCTTCCAAACATATAGTACATGGAGTCTCCTCACCCATTCCAAGAGCCTGTACAAAATTGACAATGGAATGATGAGCTAAGACTCCATTTGTTCAACCTGCCTGGTTCAAACCAATGATAGGGTACTTAACAAAAGAATTAACAAACTAGTTGGAATGCTTCAAAACTCAAAAAAAACACAACACAGAATAAAAAAACAACTTGTACTAACTTTTCCAATAGACACTGCGAGCTATCTAATCCATTAATCAACTGAAAACAAAGAAACAAAAAAACTCAAGAATTCACTAAAACCGTGTTACTCTACAAATCTTCTTAATTCCAAATGTTTTTCCCCCCAACCTTTTGCATAGATCGATGGAGGCCTCTTATAGTTGATCTGATGCCTAATTCAATGGTTTCATATAGTTACATAACCATCTTACTCGAAAATGCTCCCTTGCACAAATGTTGTCAATGTTGTGAATGACAACATTGACAACTTGTTACAACCTTTGGGATTTTGGTTCAAAAATTATTGTTCAAACACCATAAGACCCTAACCATGACTTAGTTAGGCTATTTAGACCTCACATAGGCCACTTCTACACTTCTTTGCCCAATTTGACCCCTAAATGCTTCATTCCCACTTTTGCCACAATATTGGTAACTTGGGTACAAATTGGCACTTGCCTTCACAAAGGTCACACATGAGGACATCTCACAGTGATCGATTGTCCCTTGTGTAATTGCCACTTGAATGTATTGCTATTGAACCACATTAATGCTTTTCTTCTTCAACAAATGAGGACAGTCACTCTAAAGACAACATGATAATGTACACTCACTGTAAGGACAGTCACAAATGAGGACATCTCACAGTGACTGTCCCTTGTGTAATTGCCGCTTGAATGTATTGCTATTGAACCACATTAATGCTTTTCTTCTTCAACAAATGAGGACAGTCACTCTAAAGACAACATGATAATGTACACTCACTGTAAGGATAGTCACAAATGAGGACATCTCACAGTGACTATCCCTTGTGTAATTGCTGCTTGAATTACACAAGGGACAGTCATTGTGAGATGTCCTCATTTGTGACAAGGACAGTCACACATGAGGACATCTCACAGTGATTGTCCCTTGTGTAATTGCCACTTGAATGTATTGCTATTGAACCACATTAATGCTTTTCTTCTTCAACAAATGAGGACAGTCACTCTAAAGACAACATGATAATGTACACTCACTGTAAGGATAGTCACAAATGAGGACATCTCACAGTGACTGTCCCTTGTGTAATTTCCGCTTGAATTACATAAGGGACAGTCATTGTGAGATGTCCTCATTTGTGACAAGGATAGTCACACATGAGGACATCTCACAGTGATTGTCCCTTGTGTAATTGTCACTTGAATGTATTGCTATTGAACCACATTAATGCTTTTCTTCTTCAAAAAATGAGGACAGTCACTCTAAAGACAACATGATAATGTACACTCACTGTAAGGACAGTCACAAATGAGGACATCTCACAGTGACTGTCCCTTGTGTAATTGCCGCTTGAATTACACAAGGGACAGTCATTGTGAGATGTCCTCATTTGTGACAAGGATAGTCACACATGAGGACATCTCACAGTGATTGTCTGTAATGTCCCCTTTTTGGCTAACTTGGAAAACAGGAACAATTACTCCACTTCTCAGACTTACTCTATCAGATACTTACAATTAAACTAAGTAATGGAGGTTACTTAAGATATCAACCGCTATTTCAGATTCAATCACAATATGTGTGCAAGATGATATTGATACCAATATGTTTAATAGCACTGTCGGATATAATGATATGAAATATGCTATGAATATGATGTTTCCTATCACTTATAGTGATAGTATAATGATGGTATGTCTGATATAAACAATATCGATATACAATCAATAAGTATTGCTTATAGCAATGTATTTGCTGTGTCTGATATGATGATGTAATTATGCAAATGTGTAATATCGCTATGAGTGATATGTTGCTATTTCAGATTCTGAATTATATGCTTGCAACTTCAAATATTGATGCTGTTTCTGACTATCCTTTCTATCTGTGCAATCATGGTGTTGTCTCTGATCTGCAATGATAAACTTGAAACCAAACTGCCAAAGGTAGATGCTCTATTGAGTATATCCAAATATGGATAAGTAAATAAAGTTCTAATGATGCCTTGAGTGACTGACGAGAATGCATTCTTATATTGTCTTTAACAAATGAAGAGATGCTATGAATGAGACGTGTCTTGTTTCTTCCTCCATGTCCCTTTGTTAATCACACCTTTCCATAATCCGACAGTTCACATAATATTATTTCATTATTTTCTGATCATAGATAACTCCCAGAATGACTCAATATCAAATCTTTTTATGAAGGTAATCTTCCCTAATTGGTAGTGCAACCAGTAGTTAACATCCATTGTGTTTGTATTAGTTTGGTCTAACTATCATTAGTATTTAGTCAATCGATATTAACTCTTGCCTTATCCCATATTGTTATGATGATATCCAATCTTTCTACTCTGATATAAGTCGATATCATTTTCTGATAATTGTCCATTTATTGGTTGATTGCTGGTAATGGAGTTTGATCTTCAAATTGACTTCCATTCCTGTTAATACTTAAGGATACATTGTACTTATTATCCATGACTGATGCCTCATTCATCAATAGCTTGTGATATAATCACTGATGCTTTTGTGTTTCTACAAGATGTGGTTTATCTCAGACAATCGATAATCTTTCAATCCTTTAGTCGATATCCTCCTATGTGGTGTCTATTGATATAGATAGTAGAATTCAATCTAGTTTATGTTATTGTCATGATAACATAGGAAGTGATGGTGCATATTTGTTAGCGGGTCTTCATGTTTGATATTGCTTTATCGGATATGTCATTGTCTAAACTTGTGCAATTAATGATTATTTATAATATATGAATGGTTATCCTTCTTGCTTATCAATACATCTTCTGAAACACATAGCGACCTATCCCTTATTCATATCATGTTGATCTTGACTTCATAGTATTTGGTTCATTAATCATCCTCTCATGGTATCGATGTGTAATGACTAGTGATTGTTGTATCACTTCTTCATTCCTCATCGTGATAGATAATGCAGATGTTTAATGTAGATGTATATCGATTACAGATATTCGATATTGCTTTAAACGTTATTATTATTATTATTATTAATGTTATTGTTATTATTAAATATTATAATTAATGATGTTAGTAATATTAATAATATTATAATAAATATTATTATAGTGATAACATATTGTTTTATATTGAGAGGTTTATTAATATTATTTATATATTAAAATTATTATATCAATAATTGATTTAATATTATTACTTAATATATTATTATAATATAATATATATAATTTATTAATAATTATTTATTATTAATTTATATTATAATTATAATCATAATTATATTATTTATTAATATTTTAATATTATTTAATTAACATATTACTTATTATGCTAACTATATATTATTATTATCTTTTGATAATAATTATATATTATTGTTATATACCGTTAATAATAGATTATTATATATCATCTAATCATTTTATTATTATACTAAGTTCAATATGTCACGGCTCATGACATTGTCCCTTGTGTAATTGCCACTTGAATGTATTGCTATTGAACCACATTAATGCTTTTCTTCTTCAACAAATGAGGACAGTCACTCTAAAGACAACATGATAATGTACACTCATTGTAAGGACAGTCACAAATGAGGACATCTCACAGTGACTGTCCCTTGTGTAATTGCCACTTGAATTACACAAGGGACAGTCATTGTGAGATGTCCTCATTTGTGACAAGGACAGTCACACATGAGGACATCTCACAGTGATTGTCCCTTGTGTAATTGCCACTTGAATGTATTGCTATTGAACCACATTAATGCTTTTCTTCTTCAACAAATGAGGACAGTCACTCTAAAGACACCATGATAATGTACACTCACTGTAAGGACAGTCACAAATGAGGACATCTCATAGTGACTGTCCCTTGTGTAATTGCCACTTGAATGTATTGCTATTCAGCCACATTAATGCTTTTCTTCTTCAACAAATGAGGATAGTCACTCTAAGGACAACATGATAATGTACACTCACTGTAAGTGTACATTATCATGTTGTATTACAAATGGACCTTATGTTGGTCAGGATATAAGTGCAAAAAAAAAAAGGAACATTGTCATTTGTGTTTTCAACAGCACCGAGAGAGATTCCCTCCGCGAAATCAAGCGGGTTATCATTTGTGTTTTGAACAAAGCGGGTTGTCATTTGTGTTTTGAACAGCACCGAGAGAGATTCCCTCCGCAAAATCAAGCGGGTTGTCATTTGTGTTTTCAACAGCGCCGAGAGAGATTCCCTCCGCAAAATCACAGCTACAATTTCTGAGTACGTTGGGTTTATTTTTCTTTTGTCATTATTATTTAATCTGGTATTCAGTTGTTAGAGAGCTAAAATACCCAGAAATGAGGACATATCTGTGTTGAATTTATTGTTAGCGGCTTTGGTTATTTAGAATGCTTCCCCACAATACTTAATTACACAAGGGACAGTCACTGTGAGATGTCCTCATTTGTGACAAGGACAGTCACACATGAGGACATCTCACAGTGACTGTCCCTTGTGTAATTGCCACTTGAATGTATTGCTATTCAACCACATTTATGGGCCCGTTTGGACCACGACACACAGTAGCATCTACAGAGAAGAATATCCCAGGTGTAACAAGTTGTAAGAATAAACCAACAGTTCTAAGAAGTTCCCTAGCACGTAGTAGCATCTACAGAGAAGAATATACAACATGAGGGCAGCCACTGTAAAGACAACATGATAATGTACACTCATTGTATGTGTACATTATCATGTTGTCTTTACAGTGACTGACCTCATTCAAGTGGCAATTACACAAGGGACAGTCACTGTGAGATGTCCTCATTTGTGACAAGGACAGTCACACATGAGGATATCTCACAGTGACTGTCCCTTGTGTAAGCCACTTGAATGTATTGCTATTCAACCACATTTATGGGCCCGTTTGGACCACGGCACACAGTAGCATCTACAGAGAAGAATATCCCAGGTGTAACAAGTTGTAAGAATATACCAACAGTTCTAAGAAGTTCCCTAGCACATAGTAGCATCTTCTAATTGTCTATACCAGTTCACAAGGTATTGTTTGCACACATTGTTTTTGGTTCTTTTGATGACCCTTGTTTTGAAATTGCTATTAGGCCTTGTAGCTTATATGTTTTGATTGCTGGAGAGCTTCTAAAGCTAAGCAAGAAGACCATTGCACGAGTTATAGCCGCGCGCTCAGGTTTGAAAATTGTATATTTTTTAATCTAATGTATATTTTAACTAGACTTTTAGCTTATTTTTGCTGTATATTTTAATCTAAAGGGAATCATGGATGTGAACTTGAAAGAATTTTGTACTTAGTTCTTATGGAGAGAATAGTAGTAGTTTACGGTCTAATATCAAATAGAGTTTTCCAATTACAGAAAGTTAATGAATTCTAATAGCTTATATGTTTTGATTGCTGGAGAGCTTCTAGAGCTAAGCAAGAAGACCATTGCACGAGTTATAGCCGCGCGCTCAGGTTTGAAAATTGTATATATTTTAATCCTTTTGCCATGTCATGTAATATGTCTTGCCTTGTAGCTTATATGTTTTGAAATTGTTGTTAGGTCTTGTAGCTTATATGTTTTGATTGCTAGAGAGCTTCTAGAGCTAATCAAGAAGACCATTGCACTAGTCGTAGCCGCGCGCTCAGGCATGAAAATTGTATATTTTTTAATCTAATGTATATTTTAACTAGACTTTTAAAATATTAAAGGATTTAACTAGGTCTAAGAAGATTTGTGTACTTTTGACAATTTTGCTTAGTCACTGAAAGTTGTAGACCGAAGTTTTCATAGCCCAATTTTTGCTTCCTGCGAAGAACGATCATGTCAGATAATATAAGTGAAGAACAAAATAGGGAGACAATCGCTAGATTGTGGTCTAACTTGAAAAGAAAAGGTGATGGAAAATGTTATTGTCCCTGCAAAATTTGTAAGGGCTTAAACCGTAGAAGATTGCTAATCAAAACAGTTAAGAGACATTGTAGGGAGAATGGTCACATTGAAGGGGGGCATGACTATCATCCACTGGTAAGTTGTTCATTATATCATTTTAACAATTTATATACATATGAAATCACTTGATGATGAGTTGAAGATCATGGTTTATTTATGTTAATCAATTTTATATAGGTTGATCTCCCCAGGGAAGTACATGATATGGAGGAACATGGGGGTGCGAATATCCAAGGTGAAGATAATGATCCCATGGAAGATGACGATCATGCGCCAGAAAACACAATTGAAGATGATGGTATAAATACATTGATCCATGACACATTTAGTCCAAGTGGATCTGATCATGATGATGATGATAGCCTTGATGTACCTCTACTTGAGAAGGCATACGAGCCCCTATACAAAGACTCCCAAACAACTCTTCTCTCTGCTGTATTGTTGTTGTTGAACTTGAAGGTTATGAATGGTTTATCCAACATAATAATGTCACGTATGTTAAGGTATGTCATATATGTCTTTATAGTTAACAAAGGGTGAATAATGTACCACTAATATTGTTTATATTAACAACTTATATTTTTTGCTGTAGATTGATAGGCGAGTTTTTGTTACCACCATCAAATATTCTACCTCGCTCATATCGAGAATTATCTGCTATTATGAAAGATATTGGAATGGAGTATCAAGCAATACATGCTTGTCCCAATGATCATATTATATATTATAAAGAACATGAATTTGCAACACAATGCCCTGTATGTCATACGAGTAGATATCGAACAGATCGAATAACAAAAAAGGTGCCTCACAAGGTTCTTCGTTACATCCCCATTATTCCACGGATGCGACAATTATTCAGGTGTACTAGCTTGGCACAATTTATGGATTACCATGCACGCAATAGAAGTCGAGATGACATTATTCGAATCCCTGCGAATGGTTCGGCATTTATGCACATAGAGGAAAAGTGGCAACACTTCAAAGAAGAACCTCATAATCTCAGGCTTTCATTGGCAGCGGATGGTGTCAATCCATTTGGAGAGATGAGATCTGTTTGCTCGGTGTGGCCTATTTTTGTTATCAACAATAACATTCCTCTGTGGATGTCAATAAAGAGGGAGCACATTATGTTGGCAATGATTGTTCCAGGTATTTTATCATTTGATAGTTATTAATTTACATGTACTTACAAATCTTACAGTAAAATGGTCACAATAATTATGTAATGTTACTATTCATTCAAGTAGGTAAATATCAAGTTAAAGATATGAATGTATATATTGAGCCTCTTATTGACGAGTTGGTGGAGTTATGGAACGGTGTCACTATGTATGACGTGTCTAGACCAATAGGACAAAGACAATTTCAATTCCATGCAATACTTGTATGGACAATACATGATGCCCCAGGGCTAACACATTTTTGTGGTATGTTATAGTGAATTCAAGTTGCGCATGATAATTCTAATTATAAAAATCAACATATTTAATAATCCAATTATATCATTATCTTGTAGGTCTTCAAACAAAGGGAAAATTTGCATGTCCAATTTGTGGTCCAAAGATGAAATCTCGTCATTCAAAAAGTTTAGGAAAGGATGTGTTTGATGAGTACAGACACTTCCTCCACAGGAATCATAAGTATCGAAGTATGGAAAAACATCTTTTCAATGGGAAAGAAGAGACTACATCAAAGCCACGAAGAATGACACCTCGCCTATGGAAGTTGGAATATAATAGAATTAATCGTCGAGGTAATGTCGTTCCACTTAATGGTTTATGTTTGTAATTTATATATTTCTATTGTGATTTTTGTTTACTAATTATGTAATTGATGATCGTGAAGGTCGTCAAGGCACTACTGACAACCTTCCAAAGGAACTAAAAAGCTATCCCAGACAATTTAGTAGGTTGCCCTACTACGAGGACCTACAAATTGTGCATTTGTTTGATCTTATGCATGTTGGAAAGAATATAACAGAGACATTGTGGAAAATACTGGATGGAAGGCGTGACAAAGAAAAAATTGTCAAAATTTGTAATGACATTCATGAATCCAATCATGCACTGAAGAATTTCATTCACTCAAATAGCAATAGAGATCAGATTAATATAAGTGCCCTTCCTTGGTTATTAACGGAGCAGCAAAGTGATGCCATAAAAGAAGTCATACGAAAAATTCGATTTCCCACAGGATTTGCTGGGAACATAAGCAATCTCATATCAAAGAAAAGTGAATTTGGGCCAGGGCTCAAAACGCATGATTGGCATACTTTCATCAAGGTAAGTTATGTTCTTCTGTATTTACAATATATTCATAAACTACGTGTACTATTCATTATGTTATGTTAGAAAATAATGAAATGATTGGTTTATAATTACTGCAGTACGTGCTACCTCTATCTCTCCCAGAGCACTTCAACAATAACATCAAACAAGTGATATATGATCTTGGAAAATACATGAGGTAAGCAGTAATATCTGTTCAATTTGTTGTATATATTTATTATATTCGCGATTTGTTTTTCTTGCTATGTAATCTATTGTATATTATTTTGTAAAGTCTCGTATTTATATATTTTTTGTGACTTGAATCTCTTAATGTAGGTGGTTGTCATCTAAAGAAATCCATAAAGAAGATATAAACTATTGGAAGAGAAGAATTCCTCATTTATTGTGTGAAATGAAAAAGTGTCTACCTCCAACTTTTTTCAATGCACAAGAACACTACCTCATACACCAAGTTGAGGAGATTGAATTGTGTGGACCTGCACACACTAGGTCAATGTGGATGGTTGAGAGGCACTTGAAATCTTTGAAGGCTTTGGTTTGACAAAGAGCACATCCTGAGGGTTCTATGGTAGAGGGATACATGGTATACCAGACTATGGTGTACATTACTGAATATCTTCCTAAGTTTGCTTCAAATATCCATGTAGATCGCATTTGGGATCTCGACCCTTTTAAAAAATTCAAAGGGGAGTACTTGATGGGGAAAGGTAGATTGAGGAAAGTGACAGGTAATAAATTATAAGATGTTATTGTAATAAATTATTTCTTAATCTTCAAAATAAATCGGTTGTAAGTCGTCTATTTTTTTTTTGTACAGTTGCTCGAGAGTGGGATGCACTACATTTGTATATTGCAAACAATCTTGATTGGATGACGGTATGGATTGAACGATGTCAACATTCTGGTCACACATTAACATGGGAAGGTGTATCTTCATTGGTTAAAGAAGCTCATCGTAATGGAGATTCTAATGTTACGCAAAGGGAAATAGATTTCGCATATGGTTTAAGAGATTTCCAGGTACGTACAAAATTATTAATCACCCGTATGTTTATCAACTCACGATATAATAATTTTGACATGTTTCACATATTATTGCAGGTTAAACACCACAAGGGTATGTTCTGTAATGGTCAAAAAATTCGCGTCAAAGTGTTGGATGACACGAAGAAAACTTGTGATTCTGGAATAACTGCAGTCTTTCAAGTGACTAATATTTCATCTAGAAATGACTTAGATCCTCAAGAGTCTAAAAATCAATACTATGGCATTTTGGATGATATACTTGAGTGCGACTTTAGTTCCTTCAAATTAGTACTCTTCGTTGTCAAATGGTACAGGCTACGACTTAATCCAAATGATCCTAATAGAACTATTATTGAACATGATAATGGATTTACAATGGTTAATACAAGGTCGTTTGAGCCAGTTGGGGATGAGCCCTATGTTCTTCCAAGCCAATGTGAGCAGGTATTTTACTCAGAGGTTTCACATAAACTGGGTTGGTCATTTGTTGTTAGACATGAACCGAGAGGAAGGCCGATAAAGTATAATGCGATGGAAGAAGAAGATACCGAAAAAGTAGAAGATGATGTAGATGATGATCACGATCGAAAATTATTGGATGATGTTCCTGAGACAAATTTTCATGAAGAAGAAGAAGAAGATGATGCTGCTACTGATGATGATGATGAAGATGATGTTGATGTTGATGATGATGATGTTGATGATGACGACAACGACGACAATGACGACGACGACGATGATGATGATGATGACGATGACGAGGATGATGATGATGATGATGATGATGATGATGATGAGGATGATGATGATGAAATTTAAAGGTATGCCATCAATCCTTAATGTATTTAATATTCATTTCTTGATAGAAATATATTTGTCTTAAATGGTTACATAGTTTATTCATTATCTATTTAAAAGCTATAAGTGTTATAATATGTACGTTTTAATGTTTTTAATTTTTATGTGATGCTTATGATGGATGTGATTATGATTATGATGTGATTATGCTCACAATAATTGAATTACATTTGCAGGAAATTGAACCCCTTTCAAGAGCATCCCGCACAGTCTCATGGATCGATAGGTATAAGTCAATACACCTTATAGAAAGTCTATTTAATACACTTATCAATAGTAAGATTGATGTCTTCTAAGATCTCTCCCATTTGCAGGTACCAGCAAATAGGTATTTGTCAGAAGTGTCTTCCTCGAGTGAGGGAAATATAGGAATAGAAGAGGAAAGTGAGACATGCAGTTTATCTAGAATAGGGAGATTAACTAGAGGTCAAAGGACTAGAAGGAAATTCAATAAACACATGAAATTTTTCCTTTCTCAAGGGGGGTCATGTTCTTATGATGATGAGACGAAAAGCGACATCGAGGTGCCCTTGAGGTACCAACATCTACAGAAACATTGGGTACCCAAGGAACTTCCTCCAATAAACACTGATTTTTGTGTTAATGAGAGGATATATCGCATAGCACCATCATCATTACATGGTTTGGGCCTATTTTCTATGGATGGCATAAAGGTGTCTTACAACAAAGTTTCTAAATTGATGGAGTATGTTGGACCATGTTACGATTACAAAAGTTGGATGCATATTGTTCAATATAAAAAAAGTATGCGTAGGTATGCACTCTCGGCAAATTATATACAACAGCAAGACAATAATCAAAGTAAAAGTGTGGCTATATACATTGATGGAAGGCCAAAAGCAACAGGGAATATTGCGGGTTTTATAAATAGTACATGACCTGGGTCAACTATAAAGCAACCCAATTGCATATTTGAGGCGCGAGAGGGAAATCGTGTATTCATCTGTGCGATAAAATCAATACGTGCAGGGGAAGAGCTGCTTATTGATTACAATTTGAACCGCATAGATACAAACGAGGCTACTATCATGGGGGTGGTACATACTATTAAACCAACTTCTAATCAATGACTCCAACATACCATTTAGTTATTAAATTTTTGGCTAACATTTTTATACTTGATCTTTGACACAGGGGCACAATATGGAGCAACCGCCTGAAGGTGATGGTGACGATATTCCTAGCTCATCTACACATGAGCAGGTAAAACTCATTGTAATTGTGCAAACTAGATAGAAGCAAAATGTTATTTTTTTTAATGTTATTTTCTTCATTATTTTGGAGTAATTTTGATAATACTAATACTATTGTTGTCACAGAGGGCCGGTGGTCAGAGAGAGGGAAAGCAACCTGCAGTCCCTCAGGAGTCCAACCTGCAATTCAATTCCTAATTAAAATTTTCATTCAAAAATATTTAAAACATAATGATTCCATAAACATCATGACATAATATTCATAAAATAATGAAGTCTAATCATGATCCGATCTTCTCATCATTTCACATATCTAAACATGCATAATCAAAATCAACCACATGTTCTAGGTTCTAATGCACATCAAAATTTAATCCACATAATATAGTCATCATCATAAAACATATTATCTTGACTCTCTATCAAGATAATCAAAAGTGTATCAATGTATCAAAATATAAAGTATTAAAGTGTGAAGAAATCAGGAATGCTATGATGGGTCGGGGTGAGGCCTCACATTTGACACTAAAATTCAATTGTCATTTCAAATTTTCAGGCAGTTTTCCAGATTTGATTTTTAGATTTGGACTGACAGCTAACCCTAACAATTGAGATTTTCTATTTCTGATTGGTATCAGCTAATTCTGGTTGGGAAAAGCGCAAGAAAAATTGCTAAAATAGGTAAAAATCTACTAAGCGTGGTGCAAAGAATTCAGGTATTCTTGTCAATTTGATAACACTTCAATTTGGATTCAAAATGAACTTTCACGTGTCAAGCTTGTGTGACTTTTACTACTTTCATATCAGAGACTTCATTTTGGGCTATAAAATGAATATAAATTTGCTTTCTGCATATCTGTTACACATAGTAAATAGGCCCAATGAACACTATTTGTGGATGATCTTGAGAGAGTGGGCTTCTTTTGCTTGTTCACACATGTGAAGCTCTTCTTGATGAAGGATCCCCTTGTAGGTAGGGAGGATACTGAGATTGTCTTGCGTTCTACTAGGTTTGTAGTCCTTGGCTTTTGATTGATACATTCTCTCTCCGGAGAGGTTGATAGATCATGAGTTGTTGACATCATAGATCTTGGTGAGATAGTTTCAGTCTTAGCATGTCGAATTAATCTATCTACTTTGTCTTGGTGAAGTGAAGAGGCTAGGGGATTATGCTCTACTTCCTTTTTGGCTAGTACCAGAAATCTAGATCCTTGAATCTGATCTAGTCCCCCCGTGGTATCTTTTGTGAGTCACCTTTAGAGAGGGTTAACCATAGTGGATATTTCGTTAATTGGGTCAACCACGTGGATGAAACCTCAAGCGGTAATAGCCATTTTCACTATGGTAGCAACAAATACTATATAAATGCCCTTGTGGAGGAAATCTTCATAGGTGTGATCTCTTGTTGGGCTATCAGATCTCCCTAGCAGCTCTTGATGTATTAAATTCTTAGACTATGTCAAAACCCCGGTATGCCTAGATTGGAGTTTTCCCTCTTGAGATCACAAAAGTTGTAGAGTCAGACCATTACTACAAACCCTAGTGAGGCCAAATTTGATGAACTACAACTGATTTAGAGCCTAATTGATGGATCTTTGATTAAAGATCACGGAGCTGATTGATTAGATATGTAAGATGATTAAATCAATATTATATTGTCATTGATGTCAACTTGTTTGACAACACTTATCTTGTAAGTTACTATACTGAAACATTTGAAGAAAGGTGTGAAAAAGATGAAGAACAAGAATATCTACATGAGGAAGATGGATATGATAGATGAGGATAAGGAATACATTGAGTAACTTGTTGATGAGTCTATGACCTTATGATATTGACTTGATTATGTTGCATTCATCTATGATGAGGAAAAGAGCCTAAAGACACAAAGTAGTGTTGTCAGTTAATGAATCATTTCAGTATACATCGACGGAGTATAGTGTATACCGAGCATAGTGTAAATTGAGCTTGTATTCATCGACGCATTTCTTTGTTAATCAAGCAGAACATAAAGAATTAAATGACTAGTTTAGCCAATAGGATTGATGAGCTGGAAAGTACCTCGAAATCAGTGTAATAGATAATGTTTGTTATGATGATCAATAGATAAAAAAATTCAAGGAAGATCTAATGAAGTAGATTAAAACGTGTTATTGACACATTAGCCAAGGAAGGTTAAAGTGGCAAAATCAGTGGATGAGATTAAGCGGCAAAATATGATGGACAAGAAGAAAATGGTTCACATGTCTATATAAGAGATTGATGATTTCACGATGAAGGTAGCTAGAAGAAAAGGAAACTACAGAATTATCGCGTGAACAAGTTTTCATGCATTTTGATCATACTAGTTAAGGAGAACCCAACTACAAAGCATTACTGAGTGACAAAGAGTAATTACCGATGGACAGTAAGTTGATATATTGTTGAATCAGAAGTGTTACATTGATCAGAAAGATTTGTATGAGCTGAATATTGATCAGTATATCTGCAATTGAAGTTGTAATAGATTAGATCACCTACTTTTACATATTTAACCATTGTACACAGTCAAATCTCTTAACTGAGTGGACTAACAAAGTCTTATTATGTATCATTCATAGAATGAACATTGTTATCCTATCAACCCCATAGTGAATGCTGGTTGGATGATAACGATTGGTCTAAAATCCTCTAACAAGGTCACACCTAACAGTGTGTTTGTAAACCTTTAACAGGGTTGGGTCTTCACCAACCTCACTTCAGAAGAGTGAATATTTTTGGGTTACCGGTCCCAGGTGGTTTTTCCCTTCACAAGGTTTCCATGTTAAATCTCTTGTGTTATGTGTTGATTGTGATATTTGTTTGTTATCATACTTTTCCTATTACATGTTAGATTTGATCGGTAACTACTATATGTTTTAGACTGATAATCGGTAAAAGCACAGACAATGAAAGTATTTTTGGTTTACCAAGTAGCAGAAGTTGAAGTATTTGTTTTGGATTATACATTTTGATTTGGGATAGTGATTAACTGATTCACCCCCCTCTCAGTTATTCTAACAATTGGTATTAGAGCTATGGTTGCTTAGAATAGAGTTTTAAGGACTTTAGCACAAAGATCTCAAGATGTATAAGAGGGAAGTGCCAAGAATGAACAAAGAGAACTTCACAGTATGGCAAAGCCGGATGAAGTTGCACATATCTAGAATTGGGAATTCTACACTAGAGCTGATGGAGAATGGATACATACAACCAACCACTGGTCCCCTGACACTTAATCAACTGAGAGACATGCATGAACACAATAATACTATGATGGAGATTGCTATTGCTTGTACCGATGCCAAATTTGAAGATATTAAGGGTTGCACTACTGCCAAAGCCATGTGGGACAAACTATCTTTAATTTACAGTGGTGATTTGAATGTTAAAAGAGCCTGAGCTGAAAGCCTAAGAGGCAGATTTGATGATATGAAGATGAAGGAAGGTGAGAACATTGTGCAGTACACAAATAGACTAAAAGAGGTAGTACATGCTATTAGAGCATTAGATAGAGTTATTGATGATGAAACAATGATAAGCAAGATTATCAGAACTTTACTGCCAGTGTATGCAATCAGGATCTCTGCAATTCATGAAACAAGGGCTGCATCCAACCTTACTCTTGATACTATGATTGGTAAGCTCACAAACTTTGAACTGAATAAATTTTATAATAGTGTTGTACTGACTATTGAGTCTTCTTTCATGTCTTCTCTAAAGATTGGTAAGTCCAGTAGCAGGAATAATAGGAATGATGATAGTGATAGCAATACCGATGATGAGCTTGACGAACATGAAGCTCTTATGGCCAGAAGATTACCTAAAGGAAAAGGAAGATATAGAGGTAAGTTACCTTTAGCATGCTTTAAATGTAAAGAGGTTGGCCACATTGCTGCTAGATGTCCACATAAGAAAGATGATGAAAGATCCAAAGACCGATCTGAAGGAAGCTATGGCAGGAGAGTCAACAAGAGCTACCGATACAATAGAGACAATTGAGATAGTAATGAAAAAGGGAAAAAGGTATGTTACATAGTCAAAGATAATGAATCTAAATCTGATTCTGATGATGATGTAGAAGTTGTATTTGTTGCTATGAAAGATGACTCCGAGGAAGAAGAAAAACATGTTGAAACAACACTGATCTCTAAAGTTAACAAAAATAATACATGGATCATAGACAGTGGCTGTACACATCACATGACTGGTGATGAAGAGAAATTTGATCAACTTGAAGAATACAATGGAGGATCAGTTAAGATGGATAATGACACACCCTGTATGGTAAGAGGTAAAGGATCCCTGATGATAAATGATAGGATAAAATGTGATAATGATTATTGGGTAGATGGACTGAACTATAACTTGTTAAGTGTGGCATAACTGAACAATTCTGGTCACTGAGTTGCTTTTGAGAGCAAGAAAGTGAAAATATTTGATGATGGAGGAAGACTAGTTGGAACTGGTGCACAATCAAGAGGTAATCTATTTTATCTTGATACTGATGAGTCTTCTTGCTTGATGATGAAAAAAGAAGATGCTTGGTTGTGACATAAAAGGTTATGCCATGTGAATTTTGATAACATGATTAAGATTAGTAAAAAGAAAAGAGTTAGAGGTCTTCCTAACTTGTCAAAACCTGATCATGTTATGTGTCATGAATGTCAGAAAGGGAAAATAACTAAATCTAGTTTCAAAAGCATGGATTATTCAACAAAGAAGATACTTGATTTGGTTCATACCGACCTATGTGGTCCTATGAGAACTCAGAGTTATTATGGTGATAGATACTTTATTCTTTTTGTTGATGACTATACTAGATTGATGACTATTATGTTTCTAAAAGAAAAATCTAAAGCATTCAAGATGTTTAAGTGGTATAAGGAAAAAGTAAAAAAAGAGACTGGTAAGGAATTGAAATGCTTAAGATCTGATAAAGGAGGTGAATTTATCTCTGATGAATTTACAAATTTCTATAATGAGCATAGTATCAAAAGATAGGTCTCTGCACCGAGGACACCCTAGCAAAATGACATTGATGAAAGAAGGAACAGGTCAATAGTTGACTGTGCTAGGACACTGATGTTGCAAAAGAATGTTTCCTAGACATATTGGAGAGAAGCTGTCAGCACTGTAGTCTATGTTCTTAACCGAGTACAACTGAAGAAGGACACCAACAAGACACCCTATGAACTATGGTTTGGACACAAACCTACTGTAAGTTATTTCCAGATTTTTGGAAGTAAATGCTTTATTCTGAAAGATGAGATAAATGGTAAATTTGACTCAAAAGGTGATGAAGGGATATTTCTGGGATATTCCACTAAAAGTAAAGTATATAAATGTCTGAATAAGGTTACAAATAAAATGATTGAAAGTACTAATATCTGAGTTGATGAGTTTGATGACAAGAACATAGAGGAAAGTAGAAAGGAACTGGAAGACTATGGTAGATTCACTTACATTGAACAACCAGAGTATCTACCAAAGCCACAACCTGTGATAACCGGTTAGCACAAAAATAATACTGAACAACAGGAAAGAGAAACCAACGAGCAGGATGGACCTACCGAGCAAGAAAATGAACCTGAACAAGATGAACAAGAAAGAAGAGACTGAGTACTGGAAAGATTTGTTAGGAGACATCATCCTGAGACACAAATTATTGGAGATAGAAAGGTTGGCATGCAAACAAGGAGCAAAGCAAGACAAGGTACATGTCTAGTTTGTGAATTTGAACCAAAGAATGTAAAGGTTGCATTGGAGAATGATGAATGGATTAATGCAATGAAAGAGGAAATATAACAAATAGAGAAGAACAAAACCTAGAGTTTAGTACCCAAACCTAAGGGCAAGAATGTTATCGGTACTAAATGGATTTTTAGGAACAACCTGAATGAAAATGGTGAGGTAACAAGAAATAAAGCTAGATTGGTATGCAAGGGATATGCACAGGAGGAAGGCATTGATTATGGTGAAATATTTGCACCTATTTCTAGATTAGAAGGTGTTAGAATGCTACTTGCATATGCTGCACACAAGAAATTCAAATTCTATCAAATGGATGTGAAGTCAACATTTCTGAATGGTATACTTGAAGAAGAGGTCTACATAGAACAACTAGAAAGGTTCGTTGATCCAAACAACAAAGACATGGTATGTAGACTACATAAAGCTTTATATGGTTTGAAGCAAGTACTGAGAGCCTGGTATGAAAGGCTACATACTTACTTGTTAAGTATTGCATTTGTTAGAACTAGCGAGAACAACAATTTGTATATGAAAGGAGATATTGATGACACTATTCTTATTGCTAAGATATTTGTGGATGATATTATTTTTGGAGGTCAAGATCACATATGTAAAGCCTTTTCTAATGAGATGAGACAAGAATTTGAAATGTTTATGTTTAGAGAGATTAAATTCTTTCTAGGATTACAAGTGATTCAGTAAAGTGATGGGATATTCATCACACAATCTAAATACATAAAGGAAGTACTGAAGACATTTGGCATGGAAGATGCTAAACCTATGGGAACATCGATGGCTACTAGATGTAAACTGACAAAGGAAGATGAAAGTAAAGAGGTAAATCAGACACTTTACCGATCCATGATTAGTAAGTTAATGTATGTAGTTCACAGTAGACCAGATATAGCACATGCTGTGGGAATTGTTGTTAGATTTTCTGCTAACCCTAGAGAATCACACATGATTGCTACTAAAAGAATCTTAAGATACCTGAAGAAAATAGAGGATTATGGATTATGGTATCCTAAGGAAGGCAAGTTTGAACTAAAGGTATACACCGATGCTGATTGGGCTGGAAATGTGAATGAAAGAAAAAGCAGCACCAGAGGAGCATTTTTCTTTGGTGAAAGACTAGTAACCTGGACAAGTAAAAAGAAGGCTTGTATTTCTCAGTCTATAGCTGAAGTAGAGTATGTTGTTGCTGCTACAAATTTCTCAAACATTGCATATATTAAGCAAGTGTTGGAAGGAATGAATGAGGTAATCACTGACCCAATGATTATATAATGTGACAACACTAGTGCCATTAACATTTCAAAGAATCCAGTGATGCACTCTAAGACAAAGCATATATCTATTAAGTATCACTTCTTGAGAGAACAAGTATAGGAGAAGCAAGTGAAGTTAGAATTTGTTACATCTAAAGAACAACTTGCAAACATATTTAAAAAGCCTCTACCAAAGGATACATTTGAATACTTAAGGACTAGACTTGGGGTCTGTCCCCTATCTACCGGTCACTAATGTGATCTAGATGTTGCATCAACCTAATCTTATCAGAAGATCACACATGTTGATGCAACATAGTTCACACTTTGGATCATGTCTAAAGCTGTGAAAAGTATTGGAACAGATTGGCATATCAGTATACAGAGATACAAAGAATGTACTGGACAACAAAGCTCTTCAGTAGGATAAAGACTGATCACATAGATAGAGCTGTTTGTTTATTTGTTTCTTTGGCATTGTTGTCAAAGGGAGAGATAAACAATATGAAACATATGCACTGATGAGAACTATCTATGGGAGAGATAATCTGAAAGAAAGGGAGAGCATTGAAGATCAGTTACTAAGAACAGAAGTAGGAACATGAGAGCTGAAAGAGCACATTTGCAGAATGTCAAAGCTATATTTAATAATGTATTTTAGTAACATAGTAATTAAACATATTAAGCTAGGGAGAGCTTGTACAACATTTGTTCACAAAGTTGTAGAATACATGTTTGGTATGTCTATGGTATATTTCATATTACTTGAGTTTCCATCAATGCCAAAGGGAGAGATTGATGAACTACAATTGATTTAGAACCTAATTGATGAATCTATGATTAAAGATCACTAAGCTGATTGATTAGATATGTAAGATGATTAAATCAGTATTATGTTGTCATTGATTTCAACTAGTTTGACATCGCTTATCTTGTAAGTTACTATACCGAAACATCTGAAGAAAGGAGTGAAAGAGATGAAGAACAAAAATATCTACATGAGGAAGATGGCTATGACAGATGAGGATAAGGAATACATTGAGTAACTTGTTGATGAGTCTATGACCTTATGATATTGACTTGATTATGTTGCATTCATCTATGATGAGGAAAAGAGCCTAAAGACACAAAGTAGTGTTGTCAGTTAATGAAGCATTTCAGTATACACCGATGGAGTGTAGTGTATACTGAGCACAGTGTAAACCAAGCTTGTGTTCACTGACGCATTTCTTTGTTAATTGAGCAGAACAAAAATAATTAAATGACTAGTTTAGCCAATAGGATTGATGAGCTGGAAAGTACCTTGAAATCAGTGTAATAGATAATGTTTGTTATGATGATCGATGACTAAAAAAATTAAAGGAAGATCTAATAAAGTAGATTGAAATGTGTTATTGACACATCAGCCAAGGAAGGTCAAAGCAGCAAAATCAGTGGATGAGATTAAGAGGCAAAATCTGATGGACAAGAAGAAAATGGTTCACATGTCTATATAAGAGACTAATAATTTCATGATGAAGGTAGCCAGAAGAAAAGGAAACTGCAAAATTATTGCGTGAACAAGTTTTCATGCATTCTGATCATACTAGTTAAGGAGAACCCAACTGCAGAGCATTACTGAGCAACAGAGAGTAATTACCGATGAATAGTAAGTTGATATATTGTTGAATCAAAAGTGTTACATTAATCAAAAAGATTTGTATGAGCTGAATATTGATCTGTATATCTGCAATTGAAGTTGTAATAGATCAGATCACCTACTGTTACATATTTAACCATTGTACACAGTCAAATCTCTTAACCGAGTGGACTAAGAAAGTCTTATCATGTATCATTCATAGAATGAACATTGTTATCCTGTCAACCCCATAGTGAATGCTGGTTGGATGATAACGGTTGGTCTAAAATCCTCTAACAAGGTCACACCTAACAGTGTGTTTGTAAACCTTTAACAGGGTTGGGTCTTCACTGACCTCACTTTAGAAGAGTGAATATTTTTGGGTTGCTGGTCGCAGGTGGTTTTTCCCTTCACAGGGTTTGCATGTTAAATCTCTTGTGTTATGTGTTGATTGTGATATTTTTTTGTTATCATACTTTGCATATTACATGTTATATTTGATCGGTAACTACTATATGTTTTAGACTGATAATCGATAAAAGCACAGACAGTGAAAGTATTTTTGGTTTACGGAGTAGCAAAAGTTGAAGTATTTGTTTTGGATTATACATTTTGATTTGGGACAGTGATTAATTGATTCACCCCCCTCTTTGTTATTCTAACAAAATTTTCATTTTCTAGGAATATGTGCATTATTGAATTTTTTTGGAACATACACAATTAGCACTCCTAGGGATTAGCACATTCAATCACTTGATTGTTCATGCACAAGGTTTCTTTGTCTCCTATTCATTGGTTTGAGACATTCTTGAAATCACTTGCTTGCTATTTTGCGTGCTTGTTTATCTATTTGGTTACTAAAAATGAATGAATTTGGTATAATCTTCAAACCTGGACAAAAAAATTTGCAAACAAACTGAAACTGAAATCCAAAATTTGCAAAAACTAAAGCAAAATTCCTTTCTGGAGTCAAAAGTCATCCCATAGGGTCAGAAAGTCATACGATTTTTGGCTATTGTCATTTCAGAACCCCTGTATTGTCGTATGACATCTACTATAGTGTCGTACGAGTTTTGTTACCAGTCAAAAGTTAAAAGTCAAAATCCTGCTATCAACTATCGTGGAGCTTTGAAATTATCGTATGAGTTTTTTCAATTATTGTTTTAGAGCCTACCCACTGTCGTCTGAGCCTGTAGAAAGTCATTTGAGAAAATTTTGAAAAATTGCCAGAAAGTTGTCAAACTTGCCAGATATTCAGCTTTTACAACCTATTTCCATAATCTGTCAAACAAATCACTATGTCAGGAACATAGAAAAAACTAGAAAGAATCCAATCTTTTTCCTAAAGTGGCCTTTTAAGTCTGATTCAGCCTTCTGTTTAATCGATTTGGGTCTTTTTCATCTTGTGTCAAAACCTTGTCAGATCATCAATCTCTAATCAATCTTCAAAATGACTAGGTGTTGCAAACTCATGTCCGCTATCTTTTGGGTGTCTACCTATACTACTAGGGCACATTATCCTTCATTTACATCCAATATAATCTTCAATCAATCCAATCTTGACAAGGCTACGTCATTTGATCTTCTTGAATCAATTCATTCTTCAGTTGTCTTAATCTTGCTCTCTTGCTTCACCTAAGGTTAATGGTGGAAACCAAAGTTTCATCACAAAAATGTAGAGAAAAACCCAAAATCTCTTTAGAGACATCTTCTGTGATCTCTCAGACCTTTCATCAATCCTACAACACTAATCTATATGGAGAAGATGCTCTTAGCAATCTATTCTTGAAAGGCGGTTATGTCACCCCTCCTGCATCAATCCACACAGTTAATCAACCAACACCTCCTGTGTCAATTCACAAAAGCTATTAGATGACCCCACATCAATTTGTCTCAAGTAAATCTTGTAATAATAACATGTCTCAAGGTGGAACAAACCATGGGTCTCAAGGAGCTCACTCTCAACATGGTGTAGATCAAGAACCTACACCTTCTGAAATTGCACAATATCAAAATGATGACAACTTCAAAAGAATGATGAAGCATTTCTTGAAAGAAGATAGAGATGCATATTTTCTAGAGTTAGCTCATCAAGGAGCTAAACTTCCTCCAAACTTTAATGTTGAAGATATCATTACGCATGAGGAAGAAACTCCTATTACGGCTATGATGAAGCAAATGCACGCCATGCAAGTCAAACTTAACAAACTTGAAAAAGAAAAGGAACCTAAGGAGTTCTCCATGGAGGCCCTATGCCCTTATCCATTCGATAAAGACTTGTACATGCCACCATTCCCTAAGAGAGTGGAAATTCCTAAATATGATAAGTATGATGGAAACTCTGATCCTCAAGATCATGTCAGAGAATTCTATACTCAATCTATGGAGTTCATGCATGAACCAACCTATCTGATGCATCTCTTTCCTTGATCTCTAGGAGGAGCAGCCATTCATTGGTTCTCTATAATGCCTCCTACAATCAAAACCTTTGAAGAGTTAATCAAATTGTTCTATCAAAAATACTCCTATAACATCCAACATCTAGTCACCATGATCGATATTTGCAATCTCAAACAGTATCCAGGAGAACCATTCCTGACATTTCTTAAAAGATGGAGGAAATTTTTTTCTCTATATGCTAGACCTATTCTAGAAACTAAGAAACTAGAAATCTTCATCAATAATCTTGTTCCAGAAATCAACTACCCTTTACAAATGCAAAATCATACATCTTTTGATAAGATGGTAGATAATGTGATCAAAATTGAGAAAGTACTTGTGAAAAAAGGAGATATCACACTTCAAAAGGACAAGCATGAATCTAGATCTAGTTCTAAGGACAAGAACAAAAATTGGAACAAGATTAAAGGCATTGTCATAGATGGCATAGTTGATACTCTCCATGCCCCATCCAAGGCACCCACTTTCAATCTTACTATTGGCACCCAAGCCATAAAAGCTTCTGAATAAAAAACAATAGAGTCCAACAAAAAGCCATCTGAATATAAACCTTGGGCTTCGAATCCTAAATGGAAGCTCACTTTGTTGGCAATTTGGCTAATGTGGATGCATAGATGTTGTCATTATGACAACATATGATCTCTATTGAGAGCACAGAATCTAGAATGCAAGTATGGCAAGTTGAAGGAAGAAATTGTCTAAGTATGGATACAGTGATCCTGACAGAGCACCCGATGAAGATTTAGTTGGCGATGTCCACTGGAGCAATATTTTTGTTTGTGTAGTTAACTAAAGCTTCTATAGAGTATGAGGATACCCCATCTCAGTGCGCATAAAGTTTGGAGTAGTACAGACAAATTTATTCAAAGTTTACCGAAGATAGTTTTTGCAGACAGAACAGTTTTGGAGACAGTATTAGCGAAAGAGTTAAGGGATTATTTTTGCTTGTCAAAATAATGACTTAACATTATGAAGGGATGACATCCTAGATGTTTACTCTTGGATAAAGATTTTGGAAGCCGACCATATAAATTTATTAGCTCTAATAACTTATATATTAGTCATACTTGAAATGTAATGAAAATATATGTGATGTGTAAAAAGAAAGAAAAGAGAACTTGGGATAGTTGTATATTGTGATAGCAGAAAATGCTATTGATGCAAAGTTGTAAGCAGTACCATACTACAGTCAGAAACATTTTTGTATTACCTATTTGGGTAGTGAGCTCAGCTGGTGATCAGGTTTTGTAATCTAACTCCTTACAGGGTTAAGGCTTCTAACAAGGCCTAAAGTCCTTTAACCAGGACAGATCTACTATATATTGTAAATTGACTCCTAACAGGGTCCAATATCCCTAACAAGATACTTTTGATTAGTGATCTTTGTGGGTACCATCCCCACCGAGGTTTTCCCTTGGCCAGGGTTTCCTCGAGAACATATCATGTGTTATGAGTTCTTTCTATTTACTGCTATGTTTGTTAATCAGCTTGATAATCTTTGTATGCACTAAAGTAATCTGTTATATCCATAAGTGGGAAAAAGAAAAAGGTTGTGAAATACTGATTCACCCCCCCCTCTCAGTATTTCCTATTTCTAACAATTGGTATTAGAGCACAGTTACTCGAAGAAGGAACATTCAAGGAAAGCTTAGCAGCTTGAGTAAGATCTCTATGGATATGGATCAACTTCAGAGGAATCTTGAAGAAGCTCTTGAACAGATTGATATGCTTACTAATGAAAGAAATTCTTTAAGAAGAAAATATGAAGATGCAAAGAATGCTATTGACAAATTAAAAGGTAAGATTGAAGATCTGAAATCTGAAAAGAAATCTGATATGCTTGTTGAAGATTGTGATGAATTAGAAAAAGAAAATGAGATCCTTAAGCATGAACTGAAGATAGTAAATCTGAAGCTTAGTATGAAAGATGGAAATTTGAGATCTGATAATGAAAAATTGAAAATTGAGAATGAAGATCTGAGATCAAGACTTGAAAAGGAAATATCTGAATCTGAAAAAGTAAAAGTGCAGTATGTGGAACTTGAGAAGTATAATAAAATTGTGAAAGGTGAATTAACTCAATCTAAACAACAACTTGAAAGGCTATATTCAAATAGTGATAAGACTAGAAAACAAATTTCTTTTGAAGAACCATTCTTTGATAGGACTGGATTTGGATTTAGTATGTTTAGAACAATCCATGAAAGTAAGAAGCCAGATCTGAAGACATCTGAAAGTGTGGAGGAAATAAAGCTAGATGAGAACACATTGGAAGATCCACCTAAAGAAGAAACACCTAGAGAAAAAGAAGAATCAAAGCAAGAAGAATCAAAGTAGGAAGAATCATCTAAAGGTATGCAAAGAGAATTCAAAGGTAGATGTTTTGCTTATAATACTATTGGGCACATGAAGAGAGATTGCACAGGTAAGCAATTTAAACCTCTTAATGGACATTGTTATAATTGTCATAGTTTTGGACACAGAGCTAACGAATGTAGAAGACCTAAAGTAATTTTGAATAATTATGATAGAATGATTGGGAATACTAACAATGCAGATAAGAAATCTATTGAAGAAATGAATCAAAGAAAAGTGGTAGTATGTTTTAGATGCAACAAAGTAGGACATATTGCTAGAAATTGCAGGTCACAGATTAACCAGCAAGGATAGAGATTTGGAAACAATGGAATCATTTGTCAGATATGCAACAAGTTTGGACACTCAGCAAGATTTGTAGAATGAACAATGGAGGTTATCATCATAACCCTAACCCTAGGAACAATGCAAGAAGGAATGAAAATATAGGAAACAAAGAGAAAGGTTGCTGTAGCAATAAAGATGAAGTAAAATTTAATAAAGGCACAGATCAAGGAGGTATATTCAGCACTGAAAGTAGTCAGGAAGGTAATGTAACTAATGGTAAGGATGAATCTTTACCTGACCCTTCTTTAAGTACTTAAATTATGTAAGTTTCTGTAGTTTAGGACTTAGGTTTAGTGTAGATTAGGAATTTGAATGAGTTAAGTTTTGCGCAGTTAGATATAGGTTTTTTGTGTTGTACTAATGCTATGGTTAAGTGCGCAAAATAAAATATTGTGTTTTGTGAGGTTGCAAAAAGTTTTATGGTTGCAGGTTTGCAGAATCAGTTTTTTGAGGTTTTAGCGGCAAAATGAATGAATGCAATGTCAGATCGAGTTAATGTGAAGTGTTATAAGGTCGAAATCAAATTTATCATGATTAAAAAGTGATTGAAAAGAGATTTGAAAAAAGAAAAAGTGAGTTGAGGATGATTTGAAGAAGTTTGGAAGCAGTTTGCAACGACGATCATACCGAAACCCTAGATTTGCAAAGTTGAGGTATTTTTTTTGATCTTTAATCAGTTGATAAGATGGATATTTCTATGGTTCATAATGTTAAGGATAAGAATAGACCTAAGATTAAGAAAGAACCAGTAGAACCACCTGAAATTGACAACAGACTAGCACTATCATCCGTACCAGACGGAGTATTACACATTGAGAATGTTAAAGGATATTTAGGTTGCAAGTTTGAAACTTTGGGAGATGCAAATTTTAGTGATGATTACAGGAAATTGTATAATCAAGACATGTCAGTTAAACCAGCTTATGGGCACCTAGAGAACAATGAAATTATCAAATATTCCATGAAGTATGAATTTAATGATGAGGAATGTACCAAGATCATTTTAAGTAGAATCCACAATGGGAAATTTTGGATGGAGGATAGAGTTATTGATATAACTGCCGACCTAATTCATGATGTTACTAGATTATCAAAAGTTGGAGAGATTCCATTGAATGAAAAGAACATGTGAAAGATTGTTTTAGACAACATTGGATCTAGTTATAATGGTAGAGGAATTGCGATAAGATTAAGCAAGATGATGTTAGGTATCTTTGCAAGATCCTAACAACTAAATTCTATGGTAGTTCAAGGGAAGATGACATGGCTGCAGGAATGGTTCATGTAGCTTATCTTATGTGTATTGAGAAGAAACAAGTAGACCTATGTGAGATCTTGAAAATTCAGTTATTTGAGAACTTAGAAAAGATTAAGAAGGCTAAGTACACACAGTTTAGGTTTTCATCTCTAATAACCTATATATTTTTCCATATTTTGAAAAGATTTCCTTACACAGTTGATTGGAGTGAAAATGTGAACACAATGGAAAGAATAAACTCAGTCTACATGAAGCACCTTTTTGATAAAGTCAATGACAGTGTGAAGCTTGTATTGAAGACTTTTCAGAATATTGTTAAGAACAAATCAAGGATTCCTCAATCCTTAGTTGAAAAGCATAAAGATGACATTTTTTTAATGGTAGACACTGATTTCACCTACATTGAAGCAATTGAGCCTAGAATGGAATTCATAGACCCTCTTGGCTATGAAATATCTGAAGCAGAAATAGTAGGATATGTGAATAGACTATTAAAGTGTGAGTTGGATGGTCATGCAAATAGGTTTGGAACCTATGAAGATAATTTCAACTCTGCAATAAGTTTGAGAGAAAAGAAGCAATCTAGTAGGAGAGTTGAAGCTACTATGAAGAAAATACTGAAAGAATCAGGTATGTCAAGTCATGAGTTTGACATAGCTAAGAAGACTGCAAAAGCCTTGAAGCAAAGTGAAAATCTTGTAATTCCATCTGAGGCATCCAGTGCAGACCTTGTTGATCCTATTGCAGTAAAGGTAAAAGTTGAAGTACTTGAAAAAGATGAAGGAGATAAATCTTTTTCTCCTATTCCTAGCAAAAGAGTAAAAGTGAGTGCAATAGGACCCGGCAAGAGATAGAAAGTGATTGTACCACCTGTACCTAGAAATGTAGTAGAAATTAAAGATGATGATGAAGTTTCAATCAAGAAGAAAACTTGGAAACCAAGAATTGAAAGAGTTAATGAAGATATATTGAAGCATGGAGACTTCACCAAGTTGAATAAATTCTATGATCTATATGGATCATTTGATAGATTGAATTTTGAAAATGCAATGATTACACATATGATTGTGATAGATAAGAAACTTAGCACTATTCATGGTAAGATCCCAGAAGATTTGTATAACAGACTTGTGAATAGAAAATAGAGAGCACAAGAAGAGGACATAAAGATGAGAGAAAATGTAATCAGACAGTTCTATGAAGTTGAGGATGAAGATCATTTGAAGAGATTCTTGAAGTCTCTTGGAACTTAATTGAGAACTAAGAGAAGAACAATCCTTATAATGGGAGGCAAAAAGGAGGAAGTACAGAAAGAGACTGAGCAAGCAGTAATGCAAGTTCTTGCAGATATAGTTGCAAGAAAGCATGTTGAATCAGACCCTCAGCAGAAGCAATCAGAGGAACCGCATGCAAAGGAAGTTGGTATTGAAGAAGCCCCATCTTCTTCACATATCAGTATTGGCAAAGAATCAATGGACATTAAAGGAACCAAAGTGACACTAGAGTCAAATGATGTAGTATTTCATGATCTAGGAAACATTGTTGACAATTTGGATTTAGAAGAGCAAGAGAAGATTAAAGAATCAGAAAAGGATACAGAGGCAGTGGAAGCACCAGTAGTATCAGAATCAGTTCCAGCAGAGCAGACAGTTAAAGGCAAACAAATTTTGACAGAGGTCACTACCCCTAGTGCACCTAACAGTAAGAAGAGACAAATTGGTTCAATTTTTGAAGACCTTGGAAAAGAAGTTGAAGATGATGATCACCTTGAGTTCATCACATCTCTTAATAAAATTATTGGAAAGAATAAGAAGGTGAAGGACCTTGAAGGCAAAGTTAGAGTTTTGACAGAGAAACTTGAGAGTGTGATCAGCACTAAGGTATTTGAATCAGATCCACTTGAGAAAGCTAAAACAGTAATAAACTCTTTTGACTCTAAATTTTCTAACTTAAAGGATATTGCTAGAATAAAAGTTTAGGAAGACTTTGAAGCAGAAATGCAACAAAATTTAAGTATAAATATTTGAAATGATATTGGTAATTTGGATGTATGCATAAAGAATTTAAGGAAACATTTTGAGACTGGAAAGAGTTTGTATATACAATGCTCAAAATCAGAAATCCTAATAGCTGAAGAAGATGAGAAGATCGGAGAGATGATAGATGCAATTACAGCTGAGACAAACACCTTGTCAAGCCCAAATGTAAAGATAAGTTCTGTAGAGAAGAACATAAGGAGGTTAAATGATGAAATCAGAATGTTAGTAGAGGAGAAGAATAGAAAGATGCTCAGGATTAACATCTTGAGAGAGCATATCTCAATCAAGACCTCAATTGTTGAAGACCAAATTGAGCAGTGTCTTTCAGCAAAGACATCTTTTCAGAAGTTTAGCTTTATTTCCCTGCAAGCTTGTCAGACAGCAGCATACGGATTGAGTACTCTACTCAATGTTGCTGAATCCATCAGGAAGATATGGGAGAAATATTTTGAATCATGGAAGTCAGAGTTTGGTGACTGTGTTGCAAGCCTATTGGCTTTGCAATAGCTGATAACAAGGTATCAAGTTTTTTGAAATTTTTATACACCCTATCTTTGTCATTGTTGTCAAAGGGGGAGAGATAGCAAAAAATTGTAAATATGTTGAGGAAGGATACTCATAGGGGGAGCTACTCTATGGAGTACAATATTGTATATGTGTTGTATAACTTTTAGCCACAATTTTGTGTAAATACTTTGAAGTTTTGTTTGCACACTTAGCCAATTTTCCCATATGTTGCCACCAATGACAAAGGGGGAGATTGTTGGAAATTTGGCTAATGTGGATGCATAGATGTTGTCATTATGGAAACATATGATCTCTATTGAGAGCACAGAATCTGGAATGCAAGTATGGCAAGTTGAAGGAAGAAATTGTCTAAGTATGGATACAGTGATCCTGATAGAGCACCCGATGAAGATTTAGTTGGTGATGTCCATTGGAACAATATTTTTGTTTACATAGTTAACTAAAGCTTCTACAGAGTATGAGGATACCCCATCTCAATGTGCATAAAGTTTGGAGTAGTACGGACAAAGTTATTCGAAGTTTACCGAAGACAGTTTTTGCAGACAGAACAGTTTTGGAGACAGTATTAGCGAAAGAGTTAAGGGATTATTTTTTCTTGTCAAAATAATGACTTAACATTATGAAGGGATGAAATCCTAGATGTTTACTCTTGGATAAAGATTTTGGAAGCTGACCATATAAAGTTATTAGCTCTAATAACTTATACATTAGGCATACTTGAAATGTAATGAAAATATATGTGATGTGTAAAAAGAAAGAAAAGAGAACTTGTGATAGTTGTATATTGTGATAGCAGCAAAGGCTATTGATGCAAAGTTGTAAGCAGTACCATACTATAGTCAGAAACATTTTTGTATTACCTATTTGGGCAGTGAGCTCAGCTGGTGATCAGGTTTTGTAATCTAACTCCTAACAGGGTTAAGGCTTCTAAGAAGGCCTAAAGTCCTTTAACCAGGATAGATCTACTATATATTGTAAATTGACTCCTAACAAGGTCCAATATCCCTAACAAGATACTTTTGATTAGTGATCTTTGTGGGTACCATCCCCACCAGGGTTTTCCCTTGGCCAGGGTTTCCTCGAGAACATATCATGTGTTATGAGTTCTTTCTATTTACTGCTATGTTTGTTAATCAACTTGATAATATTTGTATGCACTAAAGTAATCTGTTATATCCATAAGTGGGCAAAAGAAAAAGTTTGTGAAATACTGATTCACCCCCCCTCTTAGTATTTCCTATTTCTAACACACTCCTCTTGGAGAATCTTTGGAATCAGCTATGAAAACTCTGTTTGCTAACAATATCATCTCTTTTCCTAAGATCCAATGATTTGATCCTGAACCTAAACTAAAATGGTGGAAAGAGAATGACTTCTGTGACTTCCATCGTAGTAAGGGTCATAAAACCAACAACTGCTTACGCTTGAAACATACCATACAAGATAAAATTGATAATCGATAATGGAGAAATCCTAATTGATAATCATAAGAGTAATAATGATCATACAACATTCACAGAGCCATTTCCAAAACATGGTCAAGGAGATTCATCTTCTCAACCTAATGTGGGTGCTAAAGTCAATTATGCTTACTTTGGAAACAATGCTGTTATCAATATGGTCGAACCATGCCTATCTGAGCGGTGTAATGTCATCACAATTATATGGAGAGATAGAGATAATCAATCAGCTAACGCAGTTACTCAATCACAAGCTCAGGCACATCTTGAAGGACAAATCCTAGATTCATCAAATGTCCCTAAGATGCCCTTCAATCTCTCTTCCACTTCTAAATAGAAGACTACTTCTAAAGCTTCCAATCCTAAAGACACAAGGCCAACATCTTACAGCATTGTCCAAAAACTCCAACACACTAATGCAAAAATCTCCATGTTTGAGTTGCTTCAGATAGCTCTAGCTCATCGAGCCATTCTAAAAAAAGATCTGCTCGGATCCAATGTTCCTGACAACCTTGATTTAGATAGGTTCCAGAATATGGTTGGACATCTTACATCTTCACAATATGTTTCCTTTTCAGAGGAAGATGAAAAATCCTTAAGTCATCCACATAACGAGCCCTTGCATATTGAAGTCTTGATCCAAAACCATCGCATCAAACGTGTGTTGATAGATGGGGGTGTTGGTCTAAATATTTGTTCTTACAACTTGATCACACAATTAGGATTTTTAAAGATGGAATTTTATCTTAGAAAGAAGATAACCATCAAAGCCTATGATGAGAAAGAGAGACTTTCTAAAGGCACCATTGTCTTACCTATCACAATAGGTCCAGTCATCAGAGATACTACATGTCAAGTTCTTGATCTACCTTTGGCTTACAATATCCTTCTAGGGTGACCCTGGATACATGAAATGAAAGCTATTCCTTCTACATACCATCAGTGTTTGAAATTTCCTTATGAAGGAGTAGAGGTCACCATTCCAGCTAACATATCCACAACTTGCAATGCATTAGAAGAAAGTGTGGATAAACTTGTTCCTAATAACATAGAATCTTCCATTAAGCAAACAGAAGTGGCATCCACATCGAAGATGGAAGACATTGAAAAAGAGGTCACTATCAAAGAAAATGGTATAGGAGAATATACTTTAGAGCCAGTATTATCTTTGACATCTCTCCCTATCTCGCCTAAGTCTTATGGACAATATTTGAAACAGTCCAAACCAGAATCCAAAGAACCTCTTGAGGTATATAAAAGAAATTTTGTTGCAGAACAAGTATCCAAACAATAGTTTGAAGAGGATGAAGCTGTGCTTGCATGGCTATACAAAGATGAACCAGAATCCCAAATCATTCAAACAAGTGACTCTAAAGTACCGAAGGTCCCTTCCAAGTCATATGGCCCAGGGGATAAACTGATAGCTAAAATGGGATATCTAGGTAAAGGACCTCTAGGAGTGAGAGGAAAAGGTCTCATGACACCTATTTCACATACTGGTAGGTCAAACAAAGATACTGCTGGCTTAGGCTTTAAAAAGAAACCCTTTTATCTCAAAGGTAACTGCTCTCATGTCATAGAGAAAATCACACCAGAAGAAGCCCTTCTTGAGAAGGAAGAAACAAAATGATCTGATAGTGATGATTCTGACACTACTGAGGAGCTCATTCCTTATGAGAATTTCCCTAAATAAATCAAAGACCTTCTTGAGGCAAAAGATGATCCAATCAAAAGGATTAATGTAGTAAACACACGAGAACCTGCTATGGAACAAGAGATAGTTGCACAACATGAACCATCTAATCTCGAAGATAATCAAGTAGACAAAGAGGAAGGTGGTAGTTATTCTAAAATAGATTCCCATGAGTATGAATTCAAATTAGAATATGAGGGTAACCCTTTTTGGGGTATTCATCTTGACTTTACACATGTTCTAAGATTTCCTAGAAGTCATGAATCAGAAGATGAATCTAATGACTATAAATGGGGAGTCATTCCTGAGGAGGATGAGCTTATTACAGAGAAACATGTTGATGTTATTCACCAATATGTATCTAAACCCAATGTAAGTCTAGAGAAAAATAATGAACTTAATGAGTCTGATCCATCGATGGCTGAAGTGGACTCCCACAATGACATTGAGCCTATTCACACATTGAACATCTTAAGTTGTAATATGACCTTCAAACTCGAGCATCGGGTTGGGACCAATGATGACAGATCCATATCCATAAACACCATCTCTAAATCTTTTCCCACTTTGACTATCCAACGTCCTGACCTTCTTGACCAAACTTCCATGAATCTGAACCATGGTATTTATACCTTTCCCAATGACTATGCCCTTGCTTGCTAACTAAATGAAGTTGAGCCTATGAGGACTTCCATTAGTGAACCAAGCGTCAACATGAAGGAGTCAGACATCAAGTATCTTAGTCAAAATAATAAGAATAAAAATAAAAAGAAAAGGAGTTCTGAGGGTGAAAACCACTTTGTGGCAGTCTCAGAACCTAAAATAGTAAAGAAAAAAGACATATCCGAAGGTGAAAACCTCTCTGAGGCACCTAAGGATGAGATATTTGATGTCCTTTCAAGTCATTTATAGGACAGATCTCCAGTTCTAATTGAGCCCACTCAATCTATCAACTTGGGAATAGCAGAGGAACCACAATGGATCCATGTAGCTCAATCATTATCAGAAGAAGAAAAGTAAAAATTTACTACATTCCTAACAGAGAAAAAGATCAACTTTGCATGGAAATTTTCAGATATGCCAGGGTTAGATCCTGATCTTATAATGCACCATCTATCTATTGCTCCTGGAGTAAAACCTATTAAGAAAAAATTGAGAAAGATGCATCCTCATGTTGCACTATTGGTCAAAGCTGAATTAGAGAAATTACTAAAAGCTAGATTCATCCATTTTATTGACTATGCTGAATGGATCAAACCAGATAAATCAATCAGAGTGTGCACAGACTTTAGAGATGTGAATAAAGCATACCCTAAGGATGATTTTCCACTACCTAACATTGATATGATAGTGGACATGACTGCGGGCTTCGAGATGTATTTCTTGATAGATGGTTTTTCTGGATATAATCAAATAAAAATTGCTCTAGAGGATCAAGAGAAAATTTCTTTCACATGTGCATGGGGTACCTTTTGTTGGAATGTCATGCCATTTGGGCTTAAAAATGTTGGTGCTACATATCAGAGAGCTATGACATCTATTTTTCATGACATGATGCATAGAACTATGGAGGATTATGTTGATGATACTTTAGCAAAATCTATGATAAGAATTGAACATCTAAATGACTTGAGAAAGATACTAGAAATAATGGAAAAATTTAGTCTTAGACTAAATCCTAAGAAGTGTGCTTTTGGTGTCACTTCTGGAAAGCTCTTAGGATACATAGTTTCAAAGAAAGGCATTGAAGTTGATCTAGCTAAAGTAAAGGCTATAATGGAGATGCAACCCACAAAGAATATTAGTCAAATGAGAACATTACAAGGGAGGGTACAATCTATCAGGTGTTTCATATCACAACTTGCGGATATCTCACAGCCTTTTACAAAAACTTTACATAAAGGTGTGACTTTTGCATGGAATGAAGAGTGTGAGAAAAACTTTAATCATACCAAGAAATACCTATCAAATCCTCCTATCTTGATGCCTCCTATACAAGGGAAGCCACTGATCCTATATGTCTCCGCAACAGATACATCACCGGGGGCATTGCTAGCGCAACATGATGAGAATAAAAAGGAAAGGGCTATATATTATATTAGTATAACATTGGTTGCATATGAGAAGAACTACTCAATGATTGAGAAAGCTTGTCTAGCTGTGATCTTTGCATCATAGAAATTGAGACATTATATGTTAGCTCATACCACACATTTGGTAGCTAAGATTGATCCACTAAAGTACCTACTAAGAAAAGCTGCCCTCACAGGTAGATTAGCTAAATGGGTCATGCTCTTAAGTGAATTTGACATTGAATATGTTGATAGAAAAGTTATTAAAGACCAAGTTATTGATGATCAATTGGTGGATGCACCTATGTTTTATGATACTCCAATGTAAATGGAATTCCCAGATTCCTCTATCATGAATCTTTCTTCTAGAGAATAGCAATTGTTCTTTGATGGCTCCTATACATAGAATGGATCAGGAGCAGACATATTGTTTATCATTCCTCAAGGATACTCCATACCTAAAGAATTCAGATTAAAGTTCCCTTACACAAACAATATTTCTAAATATGAAGCCCTTCTTAATGACATGAAAATAGCAATTGAGTGGAGAGTGACAGAGATACACATTCATGGAGACTCACAACTTGTTATCCATCAAGTCAATGATGTGTACCAAATGAAAGATGAAAAGATCATTCCATACAAGAGAATGGTAGATGATCTAAAGAAGTATTTCATATCTATCACATTTGAGAAAATTCCTAGAACAAAGAACAAGGCTGTAGATGCAATGACAATGCTATCTACTTTATTACAACAGCCTGAACATGAGCTATGCTACAAGTTCCTGGTGGAAGCACTATCTTATCCTGCATATGATTCCCCTGAAATGTGCATGATCTGCACTATTGTTGGTCATGATTCATCCTGATACAAAACCTTTTCTCCTATCTCTAAGACCAAATCATTCCCGAAACCTTCAATCACCATGAGAAATGATACCTTATCCACAATGCGTCCCGGTATGTCATCATTGGTAACGATCTATACAAATGAGGACTAGATGGTACACTAATTAGATGTTTAGAATGGGAAGAGTCTCAGTGTGCACTAGAGGAAGTCCATGAGGGTATATGTGGGTCACACTTGAACGGTTTAAAACTAGCTTGAAAGCTTCTTAGGGCTGGGCACTATTGGCTTGAAATGGAGAAAGATGCAATCAAGTTTGCTAAGAACTATCCAAAGTGCCAAATACATGCTCTAGGGAGAGATCTAAATCCCTTTATTACATAATGGCCTTTTCACCAATGGGAATTTGATCTTATAGGATCCATATATCCTCATTCTTCTAATGGACATACCCATATTATAACAGCTACAGACTATTTCACAAAATGGGTAGAAGCAGTCCCTTTGACTCAAGCAACCGGTAAGAAAATTTCTATGTTCATTCTAAACTACATCATATGTCGGTATGGAATTCCACACTCTATAGTCATAGACAATGGTGGACAATTCAAAAAAAGAGACTTAGATGATCTATGTGCCAAATTCAAGATTACACAATATTGGTCTTCTATCTACTACCCTCAAGGGAATGGACAAGAAGAGGCTTCTAATAAGAATCTATTGAAAATCTTGCATTAGACAGTTAATAAAATAGGAAGAGACTGGCATCTCATGATCAATCCAGCTTTCTAGGCCTATAGAACAAGTATCAGAATACCCACTTGGGCTACTCCTTTCGCTTTAATTTATGGGTATGAAGTGGTACTGCCTATTGAGGTTGAAATCCCATCACTAAGAATTAGAATGCATGGTCTAGTGACTGATGATGACTACAAAGTGTCTAGGTTGCAAGAACTTGAGCTACTAGATGAGCACAAACAAGCAGCGTATGATCATCTCAGAGTATATCAGAAAAGAATGTCTAGAGGCTACAATAAGAAAGTCAGACACAGAGAATTTCAGATTGGCGATCTAGTCTTGAGAGAGAATCCAAAAAATCAATTACATAGAGAATGCAAGGGGAAGTTTGAACCCAACTAGATAGGTCCCTTTGTAATCACTTCTACCTTTGGCTCTGGAGCCTATCAACTCTCAATGACTGAAGGATAACAGCTCTGAGAACCAATCAACGTTCTGCATCTGAAGAAATTCTACACCTAAGGCATTCAGTCTATAGTAAAATGTCTTGAAAAAATTAAAAAAAACTCTGAAAAGGTCTTGAAAAAATGAACATCTTGGTGAAAACCTAGTAATAGGCACCTTGATGATTCACAAAAAAAATAAAAAAATATCAAAAGTACAAAAAAAATCAAAAAAATGAAAAATTCAAAAAAAAAAAGAAGAAAAAGAAAAAGTGCCTTGGTGAAAACCTAGAAATAGACGCCTTGATAGCAAAAATAGAATCTCTGCCAAGATGGTGAAAACCCAGCAAATAGGTGCCACTTGTTTCAAAATGCTCCATCTATTAGCACAATATTGGTCTTTCCCAGCTTTCAGTCTTGCTTTAGTTTGTACATATCTTCTGGTTTGTTTCTGCATTCCTATTTTCAATAAGTCAGTCTGTACACCAATCAACAAAAATGTCTGTATCCTATCAATGCTTAACACTTGGGGGAAATCAATGTCATATTCTATGGTCTCTAGTATACCTCAGACGTGTCATATCCAGTTAGAGTCCTTTGAAGCTTCATCCGAGTCAGTTAGTCAGTCTCCTCTCCAAAAGGATTTTACATCTACAACAACGCAATCAAACATCAACACAAAATGAAAACGATCTATGCTTCTTCATGCTTTTATCTCCTTGTATGCTTACTGATTCACATTGAGATTTTTGCATATTGTGTCTCTTTGAGCTCTTCAATGATGTCCTTTATAGGACTTAGAGAGTAATTACTAGGGGCATGATCTTTTCTTTGTCTTCTGCTTGTATGTGAAAATCTAACAACTTTGGAAATTTTGGATTGAAATGGTGTCCATTTGTAAGAGCCTCTATCTCGAATTGGATGGCCATGAGTACCTCGACCATTGATACCCAAAAAATTCAAAGAAGTTTGATCTAACTATTGTCTTTTTGAGTGAGTTCTTACTCCTACTATGAAACATGATCTTACCTAAGGATGTGAATGATAAAGGGTCACTACGGGTAATTCACACTGGATTTAGAATGATCTCTCGATTGTTTGATGTGTTTGTAAGTAGGGTGTATTTTGGTCATCACAATGTCTATGTTTTGATGCTTATACAAATTGCTATATCAAAATGGATGTGATATTCAGGTCATCCTGGCATTTATGCCTTGGTGTTTATATCTAATCCGACATTCTGAAAACAAAATTGATATTCATATGTCCATGGTTGTCTAACTAGTGGGTGTTTTATTGATTCTTGCGCATAAAAATTGATATTCATATGTCTATGGTTTCCTCACTAGTGGGCATTGTATTGATTTATCTGGTTACCTACAAATTCAATGATGACAAATCACTGACACATGATCAGTGACTAGGTCCTAGGTCTTAGGTTGCATTTCATTCTGCATGTCTCTTTGCATTTTGCATGTTCACATGATCTCACAATGGTTGAATGAACTTCAATGCTTAAATGATTCTTCAATCGTATCTTAAAATCTAACAAGAGCTGAAACCTAAAATGAAGGTCTCTTCACAGAACCGCAACCAGTTACCCTCCTAGGTTAAACATCCTTTTTGACATAAGACTGAGTACTTGTCTTCATCAATACCTACAAAACATATCATGTGTATCATTTCATTTACATTACATATCATAATCATTCCATCTGTTGCATTACATTACATCCATGTGCAAAATAAAAATCATACATACATCTTTCCATAATCAATTAAATTTTCATACCATCCATACATATGAAAGAAATCATTGCATTGAATAAATCCATACATAAATTCTACACTACTCATATCATATAAACACCACATGATATCATCATCATAAATCAAAACATGACAAGTACAAATGAAGTCATAACCAAAATATCGATCTCATATATATATATATATATATATATCATATAACTCAGAAATGGTCAAGCGTGCACTACTGGCACAGTGTACAAAAGAATGAGGTCATGCGAGCTATCAGAAGTCAGAATAGTATATCCCTAGACAAAAAGAGAAAAAATATCAGAAACATATCAAGACAGATCAGCTGTCTGCTCGATCCTCTACATCTAGTGGAGGTGGCGGTGGTGCATTTGGTACTGCCTTTGCTCGGGGTGCCCTGGCTCCCTTTGATGCTATCATATACTCTAAGTAAGTAGGAAATATTTGAGCAATAGGCATAGCAGCATAATAAGCCGACACATAACAAGCAGATCTGGAGGCTTGGTGTGTCACCTCTGTCTGTAATCTCCTGTTCTCCTCTCAGAGCTGAGATCATTGTCTATCTATGTCTAGAAATTGCTCCTCCTAGTGAGCACTACGTACCTTCAAGTCCCTGACCTATAATTTGAGCCATCTAATGGTCTCCTATGGAGTAAGGGGTACACTAGGATCAACATCAGCTGCAGGCATCTCAGTATCAGTGGCTGGCTGCTCAGTGGTCTCTGCTCTTTGTGCCTTACGACGTCTCACCTTAGCACCAAGATCAAAATTGGTGTCCTCTTGTAAAGGATCTGGCCCTACACCTACCTCCTACTATGTACCTAGTACCTCATCTACTATACCCACACTACCTAAAGTGCCACTCTCTCCTCTAGTAGATCTCTTGTGCCTTGAAGAACTAGTAGGATGTGGTGGTGGTCTCATATGTCCTGATGATCTAGTATGTCTAGATGGCCTCTGCTATGGTATCAAAATTCCTCTCGGTCTCAGAGGTGTAGGCTAGGGCATCTGTGCCGGTACACATCTCTATCCTTGACCTACTGGTGTACCTTTGATGTCCATGGCCTCCTCCATCGAGGGTATAAGCTCTGTAGGATCTGAAAACCTATAAATCAAATGCTCTGCAAGCCATGCAATAGAACCATTAGTAACACCAGCATCTGAAACATCTACCCTGTAATCCCAATCCATGCTAACAATACCACTGTACTCCTATGTACAAAGAGCATATGATAGCTAAGGGCCCCATCCTAGTCCAAGCTCTCTTAGAATCCGTGCATAGGAAACATGCTCCTGTGGTTCATCCTAGATAATATCGTACTGCCTCCACACTCTAGTAATCAGGAAGTGCTCAATAATAGATGTAGACCGCCCAATGAGTACTCGACTCTGAAAGAAATAGCTAAACTACTCTCTGGTAGTAGGCTAGGCCTCTATAAGCAAATAAGGGCACCAATGTACAAAAGTCATATCATCGAGGACCCACCTCCAATACTCTATGTGGCCAATGTGGACCTATGTAACATAACCAAAATAAATATAAATCACCGGCTCCTGTGGTTGGTGCTGACTGATACATTGGTCTAACTACTCGGATGTGCTCCCAGACCCATATCTGTAACACTAAAGCACTGGAGGCAAATGACTTGCTCTCTTGATACATGATCTCATGCATCTCAGAGAACATATGTGCTAATAGGCACTGATCCCAAGCTAACTTAGGAGTCACCATCAGTTGTGCCACCATCAGGGCCCATCCCATCAATAGACCATTCTACTGACGGTCGGACATGATGATACCTCCTATCATGCCTGCTATGATACACTCTAATCTATGGGACTACCCATAGCACTACACTAAAGTCTCCCATGATATGGATCCTGTAAGCTGAGTGTCATCTCCAAACAGTCTACGGAAAGCATGCAGACCTGAATGCCCTGAACTCACATAATCAGGATGAGGACCATGGAATGGAATGCATAGAATCCTGTATACATCCTCAGGTATAACAATAATCTCTCCAGTCTTTAAGTGAAATGTTTGTGTCTCCGAATGAAAACACTCTATAAGTGTAGTCAACAGTCCATGGTTTACCCTAATCTCGGGCAACCGAATCAGATAATCAAACTCGCAGGCAGCGAGATGCACCCTCATAGGGCCAGGCAGTGATACACAAAGTCTTTGGGTTGCATGATGAGAAATGTGCACATGAGCATCGGGATATGTGACCTACAAAGCATAGAAATAGGAACCCTATCAGTAATATGGTTGAAAAATAGGCTATAAGTACAAAAATTAGAAACTTCACTATCTCAGAATGTGTATTAAATGCATAGTAATCAGTCTAATAAATTAGAAAATCATGAAAGTTGACCTAAACATGTGTTTTTGGCTCACTATTTCCCATACGACAATTTAGACTAGCACCAAAAGTCATACGAGTTTCAGCAAGGTATCATACGACAAAGCATAATGATACGACTTTCTAAGGCTTCTTGTACGACAAAGGAGGGACCCGATGAAATGTCGTACGACTCTTGGGTCCCTCTCATACGAGTTTCAGGGGGTTCTCAAATGACAAATGAAATTAAATTGGAAAGTCGTACGAGTCACAAAGGACATTCATATGAGCTTTCATACATGCGAGAATTGAAATTTGAAAGCGTATGAAAAACAACCTAAAAATGCTACAAACATGCAAAAATTGAATTTTCAGAGAGGAACAGAGGTCCACTTACCGGATGTCCATACTGTGGAGGTCACTGATGTCTCCGACTGTGCTCAAATTAGTGGGAAATGATAGGTACCTTCATTTTTTCTATTTTCTCACTCAGAGGGCTCCACGAGGTTTCAAAAGTCAAAAGTGAATAATGAATTGAAAATGACCCCTTTTGGCCTTTATAGAGGTTTTGACCTAATTTTCAAAAGTGCTCCATTTTTCACAAAAATTGCACTCCTGGCTAATTTCGACGTTCTAAACCCATTTTTGGGATCAAAATCAAAATCTAAGATCATTTACTATGCCAAAATCATGATTTAAAATTTTCGCACCCAGGATGGGCGACTGCTCACATATTCAACCTTCAATCTTCATAGAAATCCATAATTCAACTTAACTGATTATCTAACATCAAACTATCAAAATTTCAACTTGGTCAACCATGGCTAACTCATGGTCAAACCTAGTCAAAATTGGTCTCCAGGACCTCATAACGATGCAGAACACATTCTCAGACGTGTATAACCACTTCTCAAATCAATTAACATGCTTCTAAACCATTCAACGCTGACTTTTCTTGTTAGATTTCAATTTTAATCCTGAAGGGGGCATGGTATTGCATATCATTCAAGTCTGTAAATCTAAATCTGTAATCAAATCTTTCCTCAGTAATCAAGACAACAACCACATCTAGTTGCTAATTCATCAAAAGTCCTCATCGCTTGGGGCAAATCTATCATCGCTTGGGGCATATTAGATTCATCAAGATCCATATCAATCTAGTATTCTCTTGATCTTGTAAATTGTATCAGCTTTTCGTAACCATCGGTTCATTAGTGTTATTTCCTTGGTTCTTCGTAATTGATGGGTTCAGGATGTGATACCACTATGATTCTTATTGACGATCAGGTCTGGAATTGGTCACTGACTTCTTCGCAATCATAAGGTTTAGAATCAAATGTTTTGACACTTTTTCATAATCATCAGTTCATCGTTGCTATAGTTAACATTATCTTTGGTCATTCAGGACCTAACATCTTCAAATATTTCAATCAGTTTCTATCTTGGAATCGGTTAATCTTTCAAATCAAATCTCAAATCAGTTTCAGTATCATACATAGACTATTCTTTGAACCACTATGCTTCGCACAATGAGTCAAAGAGGGGCAAAATATAATACCCCAAAAATGGGCTATAGGTTCATTAATCTCCTACATCGACAAATCGAATGAAATCAACATCAAAGTCCTAACCTAAGGCACATTTGCACATTATCGAATCCTAATTGATTATCCTAAATTCTGCATCGGGGAATATTCCTAGCAATATTCCTAATTTATCTTAATTATCTTTAATTTAATGATTATTTGGCGATAAATCTTATTTATCCTAAAGTTTGATTAATTGAATATTCTAAATATTTAATTAATTATATTTAATTCTACCACTTAATTATTTCATTAAATTTAATTAAATTTATTCCTAAATGGTATTATTTAAGTTTGACAATAAATCAAAAATCTTATGACTAATTGATTAAATTCTTATTTAATTAATTAATGTCAATTGTCAAATTTAATGATATAGTTTTCGAATAAAAGTTTGATTTAATAATTGATTAACCCATAAATCAGTTATTCTTAAGTTTAAAATCAGTTAAGTTGAGAATAAATCACTTTATTTATTTAATTAATTCATAATTAATTGTGCACATTCAAATAGCAGTTAAACTTTGAATCAGAAAATCAATTCAATTTGTTATAAAATTAAACTCAACTCTATTTTGAGCTGAAAGCTCATCTCAACTTCTGATTCAAGTTAAAAAGTTGTTCTTGCATGATTTTGCATGATTATGTGAGTTAATCATCTCTGATTCCTTGTTGACTCAAAAATCAACCTGAGTTCATCAAGAGTAATTTTATGACTTTTCTCATGCACCCTCAAAGCTGTGGATTTCTATAAAATAAAGGCTTCAGCTCTTCTAAAAGGATCCACGCAATTGTATCCTCACGCTGGTGAATTAGTGACTGAAGAATCCATCTTTTGTGAATCCAAGCTATTGTGAGATTTTCACTTATTTTTGAGCATTCATATCATTTAGCATATCATCCTTAGATCAATTGCATATCATATCAGTTTCATCTAGATTAGATTCATATTAGTTTCTTTCATCTAATTGCATAGAAAATACAAAAATATAGATTAATCTGCATTCATTTCGTATCCATATCTTGCATTCAAATCCTTCGCTTAGGTGTTTCATTGTCACTGGTCTCAGTCTGATCTAAGAATATCATACTCGCATCTACTAGAAGGCAATAAATCACCTGGTTAGTTTAATTTCAATTACTTGCACAATTTTGATTTTTGCTAACCTCTAATATTTTACTGAAGTGTTGTGTCTGTAGCTAGGTACAATTCACACACACAGAGTTAGAATTAAATGATGTAGGAATGCATCAGTCTAGAGGTTTTCAGAGCCTTATCATATTCTGGACTGGATTTAGGGATCTACTCCTCAGGGGGAGTGATCGTTGAAGGAAGTTGTGTAGAACAGTTGATGACTCATGGCACCATTTTCCATTGTTGTCAAAGGGGGAGTGTTTCTATGAGAAAATCCCTACTGTATGGGGATATTATATAGAGGTGTACTATCAGAGTACTGTTTGGTTACAAAACTTTGGATTGATAAAACTTTGGGTTAATGGATTTTCCCATATATTGACATCAATGCCAAAGGGGGAGATTGTTGGATATTTCTAATGCATTGGGGAATGGTTGATACATTTAATATGTTTAATCACTACATTAAGTAATGCTAGAGCTACTACTGTTTCCATGAGTGTTTTGTTACTGATGTCAACATATGTTCTGTGAAGAGAACAAGCTGATTACTATAGTGTACAGATACTGTATGGATGTTTCAAAATGTGAGAAGACATATGAGAGTAAAGGAAGATGTTGTGATCTTATATGTAGGATCGCATCATGCAATATTGTATATTGAATGAGTTACAAATGTTTTGGTGAAGACTGTTTATTGGACAATGATAGTGGAAGATGACAGAGTGAGTCTCTGTGTTACTAGTATATCTTTCAGAAGGAATGGATTCTGTGTATGCAAGCTTAAGGGATGATAGACAAGGTACTGAAGAATGTTCATTGGTCAATGCAAGGTACAGAAAGATGGATGATGTTAGCTGTGGCATATGATCTAGAGAAGACTTATTTGGGAACCAACTTCAGTGATGTCATGTGCATTTTATTTGGCGAATGTGAATTAAGGATATCGGTCCTTAATTATTGTATACCTGTTTTAGGTACCGTATGTATCTTAGCAAGGGTTTATGTAATTTTTTATGTAATTAGGAAAGCCTAATTGACCAACCTAATAATTTAGAATGTAATAGGCTATATATTTAAGATATTTTCTTTGGAAAAGACATGGATGAGATGGATATGATGTAAAAGAGATTGTGAAAGCTGTGAGCTTGTGTCTTCTAGATGTAGAGAAAAGGATTATTTGTGTGACTCATTGGAACTGATCAAGAAAAGATAGTTTCTATCAAACAATTCAAAAGGATTGTGTATTTCCTCATATACACTTATGTCGCAAACAGTGAGTTCTGAAGGTGGATTTAACCTTCTTTGGGTAGTGAGCTTGGGCAGTGAACCCACCCTTCTTTCCTGACTCCTAATAGGGTTTGTCCTCTAATAAGGACTATGTACTATAATTTTTTAATAAGCTCCTAAAAGGGATATATCTTCTAACAAGGATACAATACCCCCCCTCTCAGTTGTATTGTGGACTATTATTCCTAACAACATCAACATTATGTTCAACTTTTGACAAAGAATAAAAGAATTTCAATTTTCTCTTCCTTGAAATTGACTTGTCCATGATTGGTTCCATAGTGGCCTTTTCCCCCTCAAAAGAATTCAAAATTTGAATCAGCTTCTCTCCACTTATGTAAATACTACTTGGCTCAATGCCATAAATGAATTACAAAATTATGTCCTTGAGATTCTCGTCATACTTCATGTCAATTTCCAACTTTCCCTCTCTAAAGAGTTGTCTCTCACCTTTTAATTTCTTGCCTTTTTCAATTAGTGCTCTTTTGTGGTCCTCCAACATCTCCCTTTCAATTAATAATTTCTCTTGAGTGAAAGGAGGAAAATGGGAAGGAGGATATTCAATAATAGGGCTTGAGGAGGAAGGCCTAGTAGGAGAAGAAGCAATTTGTAATTGAATGGGAATTTGAACTTATAATTTCCCTCCTAATTGTCTTCTCAATTTGACAATTATCCAGTCCCTTTCACTCACCTCTTTCTTCATTTAACCATAAGCCTTTAGGATAGTCTCCTATTTAATCGTGAGCTCTTCTTTTTCCTTGAATTCATTTTATGCCAATTTCATGCTGAGTTTGGAAGTCTCCAATGCTAATTCTGAAGCCTCAACTCCTGAGGTCTCACTAACCCTTTTTACCAGTAGGCTTCCAGAATGATCACTTCTAAGAATCTTCTTTCCCTTGTTTCCTTCTTCCTTCCTTAATGACCAAATAACCAAAGCCTAGTGATCATCACTAAATGTGAATCCCTTGATGGTCTTCTTAGGTTCTTCTCTATTTTTATGTGCTGGTTTGGTTTGTTTCCTGACTACATCTAAGATAATTTCATCAGCAATGTACCATTCATGAAGGATAAGTACCCCTCCATTTTTTTATTAATTATCTTCCTTTTTCTAGGGTAATTTTCTTAAACCTCTCATGTATTTCTTTCTTGACCTCATCCTCAATGATAGAAACATCCTTCTCTAGGTGTTCTTCCTATATCTTCTCATAGGTCTCCTTAAACTGACCTATGTGAGTCTGCTAGAGGAACTACACAAAAGCTCTAGCCTTAACAAAGGAATCATCAACTAGAACTCATCACATGCATGCTTAGTTATAGGATCTAATTCCTTTTCTATTAATTCACCAATAGTCAAGTCCATCTCCACAACTTTGGGAGGCTCAGACATTCCTTCATCAATTTCCTCACAAGTTACACAAATCTGACCTAGGGTCCCCATTCTCTTCAATTGTTTTATTTTCTCTTATTTATCCATGATATTTAAAGGAGATTGGGAGGGAGAATAGATACCCTCACTCTTTTGTGGTCTCTACTTTATTTTTTTCCTCTTTGGGGGAGGTGGGGTGATGCAAGGGTAGGAAGGTAAAGGAAGAATCATGGTTAACTAAAACTACTTAAACCCACAAACAAGGCTTGTGAAAAGTTACACAATGGAAGAAATGTAATTACCACATGAAATTGGTGAAAACTCAATGGATATGAGACAAACAACTGGTGCAAAAACACTGGTGAATTGTATTAAACTTTCAACATGCCCGACTATGAGGCCTTCTGGGTTTCAGCCTTATACAATGAGAATTATGAATTCATAATCATAGCTCACATTTTATTTTCTTACTTACTTTTTCTATTGCCAACTGATACTAACTAAACAACCTAAGCTCCAAATATATAGCCAGCAAAGCCACAAGTCAGCCAGTCAGGCATTTAATTATAATATAGGTCCACTTAGGAGGAGAAACCAAAACTAAAACTAGAAACTAAAAAACATGATGCAAATATAGATTTAGGTCCACACAAGATCCAAGAATGGAATCCCAACCATGCAAGATCCAATTTCCCCTCACGGAACCACGTAAGATGAAATACCACACATTTCATGAGCGAAACTGGTAGAAAATCGATGCTCGAGGAGAATTTTGATAACTTCCAAATCCAAATGAATTAGGATGTGCACCCTTAGGAGAGTGTTCACATTAGGTCCACATCACTGCATTAACTTTGCAAGGTGAGAAAACAATAGAAACATCAACACTAAAATAAACATCAGACTGGTACAGGAAATAGGAAATATTTTTGGTGATGCAAGATTGCTCAAGACCCAAGATGCTCCTGCATCAGACACCTGGGGTAACAAAATAAATGATGTCCACATTAGGCACTACTCAATTTATGACCTGAATCATAAAGATCCAACTCATCTTGTGTAATCCATGAACTTTCTTCAACTAGATTATCTTTCCACTGAACTAGGTATTCCATGTAGTCTTTTCCTCTTGTACTCTTGCTTACTTTGTTATTCAAGACCTTCTCAATGCTATCATTCTTCTTCTTAGGATAATCCAAATTATCTTTAGTCTCATCATTTGATTCAAAGTACTCAAATATATCTGCAATGTTGAATATAGGTGAGATATCCATGTCCTTTGGTAATTCCACTTCATAAGCATTTCCACTGTCAAACTTCTTCAAAATCTTACTAGGTCCAAATTTCTTCATTTTCAGCTTGTTGAAGGTACCAACTGGAAATCTATTCTTCTTCAAATGAATCATAACCTCATCTCCAAATTTAAAAGATTTATGTCTCCTTCTCTTATCTTCTCTCTGTTTATATTGCAGATAACTGTGCTCTAAATTCCTTTTGATTTCATCATGAAAATTTCTCATGTATACTGCAAAATCCTCAGCTTAAACACTTCTTTTGGTCTCAGTAGGTAAATCTCCCAACTCTGTGGTTTCCTTAGGATGAAATCTAGTAAAAATCTCAAATGGTGTCCTCTTAGTACTTCTATTCATATAATTTTTATATGAAAACTCTGCTTGTGCCAAAACTAAATCCCAATTAGCAAGTTTATCTCCAACTAAACATCTCAACAAGTTTCCCAAACTTCTATTCACAACTTCAATCTGTCCATCTACTTGAGGGTGAAATGTAGAACTAAAATTCAATTTTGTATTCATCTTTTCCCAAAGTGTTCTCCAAAAGTAACTAGTAAACTTAGTATCTCTGTCTGAAACAATAGATTTAGGCAAACCATGCAATCTTACCACTTCCTTGAAAAATAATTCAGCTACATGTAATGGATCAGATGTCTTCTTACAAGGTAGGAAATGAGCCATCTTAGAAAATCTGTCAACCACTACCAAAATAGAATTGTTACCTCTCTGAGTTCTAGGTAATCCAAGAACAAAGTCCATACTCACATCTTCCCAAGGTCTATCAGGTATAGGAAAAGGCATATACAATCCCATATTCTGACTAGTTCCTTTTGCTACTTGACAAATTCTGCAACCTCTAACCATTCTTTGTAAATATCTATAAATTTGTAGCCAAAAGTATCTTTCCAAAATCAGTTTCACAGTCTTATCAATCTCAAAATGTCTAGCAAGTCCACCACTATGTTTCTCTTTTATTATGTTCTCTCTCATAGATCCTCTAGGTATGCACAAATGAATTCCTTTAAACATGTCTTCTTGAATGAAATAATTAGTCCACTTGTCACTCACTATGCATTCCTTACAAGATTTCCAAGATTCTGCAAATGTGAGACCTACCAGATAGTCATATTATTACTGCTTTGTTTCCATACTTCGGTACTTATTTCATAGACATACTTGACTATATGAGACACCTATGTATTTAAGGATCTATTGAATCCCAAGTTATATGTTTGGTACCTGATTATGTAATCAGGGTACACTCAAGATACTATATGTTTTGATTTAGTTTCAGTTATGATTATGTCACGTATGATGTTATATGATGCTTAAGACTATTGTGATGAAAAGTTAGTTTAGGAAACTGAAGTTATGTTTAGTTGATTCATTTACAGACATAGTTTTAAACCACATAGTACTGATGATGTATTATGTTTATATCAAGTTGATTGGACCTACTGATGTGTGCAATGAGTGTGTAGGATAAGTTGACCATGGATCTAAATGCGGGGATCCAGTATTGGAACCTATGTTTATACAGTGCATTCCAAGGTCCTCTTTGTATAAAGAGACATGGACCTCATTGTGTAGTATTTATTTCATGAATGTGGTTTGCATGCGTGTATTTAATTTAGTAAATATAATTGTGAATTAGCCATGTCATTGTTTTAAATTAAATGTGCCAAATTTGGAAAATTATAGCATATGTGTTGGCATGGTTATTAATTTGTAATTAGTTAGGTCAAGGGTTTGACTAGGGGATTACCTTAGGGTATAATCAACTTAGCTTGGGTTGGGAAGTTTCTAGATAGTCAACCAAGACCTAAAATCCATGTGTAAACTTTAGGTGGAGTTTAGGAGGGCCATTTGAGCTCCCATAGGTTAACTGGGGTCAATTTTAGCTACCCAGGTTGATACCTTAGGGGTCTTTTTCAGCCCATTAAGAGCCTTAAAACTCATTTATGACTCCCCTAAAGTCAAGATTTGAAAGTTGGGCGGATTTGAAGAGTTGTGAAGTTTTAGTTAACCTCTCTCTTTTTCCCAAATTTTCTTTCAACTCCATTTATGGTGAAGGAAGGCAAGTGGGAAGAAGAGAATTAAATTTTCTTCCTCTCTTTTGATTAGCTCCTAGATTTTTGGAGTTTGGCCTATATAGGGAAAGCTTGGAGAAGGGTTTAGTTGTTCACCCACTCTCTAGATTTTGAGACCATTCACTTTGGAAGGAGCTTAGGAAAAGGCTAGCTTGGAAGGAGTTTGAAGAATTTAGATTTTCAACCTTTGCTTGGATAAAGGTAGGGCCTTGTGATTTCTTTGCATTTCTTACATGTGCTGAACTTAGAGCTCCATTAATGGAGTCCATGGATTTTTTAAGGTTTTTGTTTTGTAATTTAATTTTTGTAAATTGTTATTTTTCTTTTGTGTATTCAATTTGGGATGGGATTCTTCAAGGCTCACTCACCCTAGGGAGGGTGGAGTAACCTTGAAGGGGGTAGTAGGAAGAAGACCCAGGATTGCATAGAGTCTCCTATGTGTGGAGGGATAAACATGGGGTTCCACAATACCCATGATGCCAAGTATAGCCTATGAGCACCTCAGGGGCATAAGGAGAGTTAGACTGCATCTTTTTGGAGATGGTCTTCCCAAGTCCATGTGTAGCTTGGGAAATTTGTATTTATACTGTGGCTTCTCTTCCTGGTAGTCCACCTCTACCCTATTTTCAGGAAGGTCTCTTGGAGACCTTCCTCTTGTAAAACCCTATTGGGAAAATCTTTTAAGTGTCTTCATGTTCTGATTGTTTCCTTCATGGTTAGTATTTTTTGTTTGTATCTCATTCCTTACTAGATCCCCTAGCTCGGGGGTGGCCTTGTAAAGGCCTAGGTTGGGAGGTGAGCCTCCGTAGTCAACCTCACTCTATCAGGTACCCAACTGGATATAGGAGCTGGTAATATTGTTGAGTTTAAAATTCAAAATTATAGTTGTGTTTTTCTCACTTTTTGGGCATGATAGAAAAATCAATGTCACTCTCATACAAATACTTCAAATCATCAAAACCAAGTACCTCAACTTTCATCTCTGTCAGCAAACTTCTTCTTTGGCTCAAGGAATCAACAACCTTATTTGAATATCCACTCTTATGCTTCAATGAAAAGGAAAAATTCTACAAGAACTCAACCCACTTCACATGTCTCTGATTCAATTTATTCTGTCTTCCCAAATACTTCAAAGCTTTATGGTTAGTATACAACAAAAAATCTTTAGGCATCAAATAATGTATCCATTTTTGCAAAGCTTGAACAATAGCATAGAATTCCTAGTCATAAACTGAATATTTTCTCTTAGCATCATTCAACTTCTCACTAAAGAAAGCTACATGTCTTCCTTCTTGACTCAAAACAGCTCCAATTGCACTACCACTAGCATCACATTCAACTTGAGAAAATTTACTAAAATAAGGCAAAGAAAGTGTAGGCCATTCTGCAATTCTTTGTTTCAATGTTTCAAAACTCTTTTGTGCTCCGTGTGTCCATTTGAAATCCTTTTTATCTCCTTTCATAGTTTTAGTCATAGCATTATAAATAGAACTAAAACTTTTGATGAGCTTCCTATTAAAAATTTCCAATCCATGAAATGATCTTACCTCTCCAACATTCTCTGGTGTAGGCCAATAAAGTATAACTCTTAATTTCTCAGGCTCCATCTTCAATCCATTAGCTGAAATCACAAAACCAAGTTACACAATCTCTTCTTTCATAAATGAACATTTCTTGAAATTAATCAACAACTTTTCTTCTTTCAATCTCTACAATACTTGTCTGATATGCTCAAGATATTCTTCCTTAGTCTTACTGAATATCAAAACGCCATGAAGATATACAATCACAAATTTACCCAAGAATCTTTTCAGAACTTCATTCATCAGCCTCATGAAAGTACTAGGTGCATTAGTCAAACCAAAAGGCATAAACAACCATTCATACAAACCTTCATTAGTCTTAAAAGTAGTTTTCTATTCATCCCCTTCTCTAATTCTAATCTAATGATATCAACTCTTCAAATAAATCTTTGTGAAATACTTTTCTCCACTCAAAGTATCCATTATGTTATCCATCCTAGGCAAAGGAAATCTTTACTTTACTCTTATCTTGTTTATAGCTCTTGAATCAGTGCACATTCTCCATTCTCCATTCTCCATTCTTTTTAGTTGCTAACATAGAAGGTACTGCAAAATGACTCAAACTTTCCCTAATCAAACCTCTTTCAAGAAATTCTTGCACTTGTGTATTCAACTCTGTCTTTTCATTAGGTGTCAACCTATGTGGTGCTTTATTAGGAAAACTAGCTCTAGGTATTAAATCCATACAATGACTTATACTTCTAATAGGCGGTAAACCATCAGGTACATTATCAAAAATGATGTCATGAAATTTAGTCAACAAAGGCTTAACCTTAGGTGCATGTTCTAACTAATCTTGTTTCTCAATTTTCCTTGGAATTGAAGCAAAACAAATATTATGTTCTTTCATTTCTCTTGTAAACTTTTTACCATCAACCAAGCATACTTTGACTGTAGTACATTTACCTTCATCAAAATTTTCTACCAAAGGCAATAACACTTGTTTCTTTCCATCCATCCAAATATTATATTGATTCAATCTACCATCATGAAAAACTTTCCTATCATACTGCCAAGGTCTACCCAAAAGAATATGACAACAATCCATAGGCATAATATTGCACAAGACTTCATCATGATAATTCCCAATTTTGAATTTAACAAGGCATTGTTCACTTACAAGTAGTTTATGAACCTTCTGGATCCAAGAAATATGGTAAGGCTTAGGTTGTCGCAATCTTTGCAACTACAATTTTTTAACCATCTCTTTAGATGCGAAATTATCAGAACTTCCACTATTAATGATTACCTTGTAATATTTGTCAGTGATCTTACATTTGGTTCTAAATAGACTTTTCCTCAGAATAGGTTCCTCATCAACTTATTCATTCCACAAGATCTTTCTTAGCATCAAGTTTTCACCATGTTTAGGTTTGAAAGAATTTGCCTAAGGAAAAGAATGAATGCCAAGATCTAGAAGCTCAAGAGATAGCACAAGAGAGAAAAAATATGATATGATCCAATGATCAAATAAAGAATAATAGATTGATTGATTTATACAATGTAGATGTGCCTAAATATATAGGCAATGTATGATAACTAGAAGATATGTAAGTGATAAGCTATAAACTAGACATGGTGGAATCACATGTCCACCAAAGGTGGATCATCCTCCATTGTACATCAAAGTATGTGTAACATGTGAAACAATGAGAGGATGATAATGTGATAAGAGCACTAAAGGTGGATCTCACACACAAAGAGGTATGTGATGACAACTATCACACCTAAAGTGGAGATTCTCCTAACCATGTGCTAAAATGAAATGAAAAATACTAGGTGTCACAATGACAACTAATATGCAAATGCATTATCCTAATTAAACTTAAGTAAAGTGTAATTAGTGAATATTTAATTACACCAAAACTCCCCCTTAAGTTCACAATGAAAGATGGGTCCCAACTACTAGGACATGTTAGGTACCCATGTACAATATGCAAGAGAAATAGATAATGCAATCTCTCATAAAGTGGAGAAAGAGGGAAAACCTCATGGGAAAAACCCTCCCCCAAAAAGAGAGATGAAAAACATGATGCATGCATGGATGGAGTAATCAAGACCCCCCATTATGACATAGATCATGCATATACAATAAAGAATCCCCCAAAAGGAAGGAAACAAGGAGACATGATATCACCACCACAATGAGTAATCTTCTCCAAGGATGGTGAGTGCTTGAAGGGAAAAACATAGTCCAATGCCTACAAACAACATTTTTCCCCTTAGGAAGAAGATACACTAAGTATAGATGCAAGAAGGCTTCCCATTGTAGATAAGAAGTAGAAAGGGGAATCCAAATGAAGTATGATGTCTTTGAAGTATGCCCAAGTGTTGCCATGTCCTTGGTTGATGAAGATGCCACGAACCAATTAGGAGAAAGCCTAATAGAAGAAGGTGACAAACAAGGAACCAATGATAACTGATCCACATAAGAATTTGGATCAAATTTCAAAGACAAAGATGCCTCCTCAAATGAATTAGGAAGAGAAGAAATAAAGCCCCCCCTCAATGTAGAATGTACACCCATTATAGATGCACCTGGATCAATGTAGAAACTGCACCAAGAAAACTAAATGTTGTTCCTCCCCTTAGGAAGAAACAAGTCCATAGGTGGATCAATAAATCCTCCCCAATCTCTAGGAAGAATACTCAAAATGTATGATGTCTTAAGAAATTGAATAGGAATCTCCAACACATGAGTATGATCAACTTGAACCATGCAATGTGACATCTCAAGTGAAGTTTGAGACTCATGAAAACCAATCTCCAAAGAGTCAAATGTCTTCTTTGAAGTTAAAGAGACCTCCTCCAAATGTTGTATCAAAGGATCCAAAATCATGTCAATCTTGAAAGAAGGATCAAGTGGAGAGTGAAGATGAGGGTCAAAATGCTCCCTCACAACAATTGAAGAAGGATCATCATCAACAAAGAGAAGATGAATGTCATCAATGAAGTCTCCCAAATCTGAAATGTAGGACTCCATAAACAAACCTCCAATGTCTGTTAAGTAGTCATCCCATGGAACCAAGTCTAGAAGATAATGACTATCCCGCTGCACTAAATTTCCTGAGCCCATGGCTATGTGAATGCAAGCATCATTAGGAGCAAGAGTAGAACTAGTCACAATAGGAGGAGAAGGAGTTGTAACTGGAGGTTCTAGATGTTTTGGAAGTGGAGGAATATGTGGACCTCCATACATTTCCCAAAGAACAGTCCAAAGATTAGGAATATTCATTGTTTCATCTTCATAGTCATCAAGGGAATCCATAACATCCATATCCATATTCAAATAGATAACCTTAATAACTTCTGAGTAAGAGTCACAATTGAAAGAAGGACTTTTAGGTCTATACTCATACAAATAGGACAACAAGTTATGCTCACTAAGATGAGAAAGAACCAATTCACTCCATTTCTTATAGTTCCCTCATGTCAACTTAATTAAACCATCCATGATGTAATTCTCACATGAAACAATGAGATAAAAAAATCAATGTACCCCCCAAAATGCAATGAACCAACGAACCCCCCCAAAATAGATGATTTTGGCACTTTATATATAGTGCATGTACAATTGCTAGTTTCCAAAATGAACCAAAGTGGACTTCTGATTTTGATGATTAGAACAAGAAATATGAAGCTATAGTAAACTCAAACAAATAAGACACAAGATCTCTCAAGGATCTAACAAATTACAAGTGCCAAAAATAGGCCAAAATAGACCAAATTCTAAAAGTACTATGTCTACTCATAATTTTTCCAAACTGATACCAGATTTGGAAAGTAGACAAAAAATCATGAACTTTAAAAAAAATAGCACTTGAAAATGTGTCCATATGAGCTCGAACGAAGCCTCTAAAGTTGTAAAAATCAAGATTTGCAATTTTCAAAAAATATTAGAAGCATAGATCATAAATCACCTGCACCATTGTGTAGATCATGAAATTCTACCCCAAAACAAAAAAAAAATTGCTCAAAAAAAGGAGTCTAGATGACTGAGATATTGCTCTTTGAAAATCGCCTCTGAAATTTTTTTTTGAATCGCTATCGTCGAACCTTGAAAATTCAAATGGCTCTAGATTTTTCTTTAGATATCTGATTTGGATGAAGGAAAACTCGATTTAGGGGTTTTTGGACCTTCTCAATGTGATGCAAACCTCTAATTTGCACCAGCAAGCTCCAATTTTTACATGCAAAAAAATTCTCTCCAAATAGGCTATACAATGAAACTCCTATGGCTCTGATACCATGAAAGAATTTGCCTAGGGAAAATAATGAATGCTAAGATCTAGAAGCTCAAGAGATATCAAAAGAGAGACAAAATATTATATGATCCAATGATCAAATAAAGAATAATATATTGATTGATTTATACAATGTAGATGTGCCTAAATATATAGGCAATGTATGATAACTAGAAGATATGCAAGTGATAAGCTATAAACTAGACATGGTGAAATAACATGTCCACCAAAGGTGGATCATCCTCCATTGTACATCAAAGTATGTGCAACAATGAGAGGATGATAATGTGATAAGAGCACTAAAGGTGGATCTCACACTCAAAGAGGTATGTGATGACAACTATCACACCTAAAGTGGAGATTCTCCTAACCATGTGCTAAAATGAAATGCAAACTCCTAGGTGTCACAATGAAAACTAATATGCAAATGCATTATCCTAAGTAAACTTAAGTAAAGTATAATTAGTGAATATTTAATTACACTAACAAGGTTCATTAGATAATTCCTCAACTTCTTCACAAGCCAAATTATTTTTCCCATTACCTCTAGTCTTCTTTCTAGAGTTAATACATTCAAAATCTCTATGTCCTTCTTCACCACATTTGTAACAAGTACCTTTAAACCAAGATTTCTCTTCTCATTTACCACTATTATTATTCCTAGAGTAACCAGTATAGCTACCTCTAGAGTAGTTACCTCTTCTACCAGCAGGTTCATCTTTCCATCCTTTATCTTGTACTACATTTTCAGATCTGCTACTTTCTCCATAAGATCTACCTCCACTTCTCTGAAATCTTCCACCTCTTACTCTTTGTCTTTGTTCATGTCTCTTTGTCAATCTCTCTTCTTCCTTCAAATAAAATTGATATTCTTCTTCCACACTTTCTATCTTCACATAACTGATCTCATCTTGAATAGATGTCCTTAGGCCATTTAGGTATCTAGCCACTTTCTCAACTTCATCATCCACATGTCCAGATCTGATATCCAATTTGTAAAATTACTCAATATATTCTTTCACACTCATGTCATTTTGTCTCAAATTTTGCATTTTTCTCATCAAACTAACTTGGTAGTCAGCTAGAAGAAATTTCTTCTTCATCTTTCCAAGCATCTTCATCCATGTCTTGATCTTTTCTTTTCCTCTCTTCTGTCTCTCAATTTTCAAATGATCCCACCAAAGAGATGCATGACCTTTCAACTTTGTGACTACTATCTTAACCTTCTTATTATTAGGAGTACCTTCATACTCAAAGTATTTATCCATCTTAGAGATCCAATCCAAAAGTGCATCGGTTCAAGTCTTCCATCATAGAAAGCAACTTCAACCGTAGGTCTGGAGTTAGCCTTAGACAAAACTCTCAAGAGCCTTTCCTCATCATGTTCAACTTCAAGTTCAGGATTAGGTGCTTCTTCTTCTTCATCATCACTAAAATCTTCAAGATGTGTGCCTCTTCTTTGGGCGGTCTCTACTTCAAGCCTAGTTACAATCTACCTCAATATATCCATGATAACATTATCATTTCCTCTACCTCGAACCATCTTGTTAATTAGGTTCCAAAAAGATCATAACCTTCTACAAGTTATAGGTCAAATCTTAGATCTGCCACCCTACAACCAATCCAACAAGGTTCCCCATGATCCAATCCATAAGAAAGAAATTGCTTTGATACCACTTGATGCAAGGGAAGGGAAGGTAAAGGCAGAATTAGGGTTAATTGAGACTTCTTAAACCCACAAACAAGCCTTGCGAAGAGTTACACAATAGAAGCAACGTAATTGCCACATGAAATTAGTGAAAACACAATGGATATGAAACAAACAATTGGTGCAACAACATTGGTGAATTATATTAAACTTTCAGCATGCCCGACTGTGAGGCCTTCCGAGTTTTGATCTTATACAATGATAATTATGAATTCAGAATCATAGCTATTATCTTATCTGCTTACTTACTTCTTTTACTACCAACTGATACTAACTAAACAACCTAAGCTCCAAATATATATCCAGAAAAGCCACAAGTTGACTAGTTAGGCATTTAATTAGAAGATAGGTCCACTTAGGAGGAGAAACCAAAAATAAAACTAGAAAAAAAAAAAACACAATATGAAGATAGATTTAGGTCCACACAAGATCCAAGAACAGAATCCCAACCGTGCAAGATCCAATTTCCTTGTACGGAACCACGCAAGATGAAATACCACACATTTCATGAGCAAAACTGGTGGAAAATCAATTCCCAAGGAGAATTGTGATAACTTCTAGATCCAAATGAATTAGGATGTGCACCCTTAGGAGAGTGTTCACAATTAGGTCCACAACACTGCATTAACTTCACAAGGTGAGAAAACAACAGAAACATAGGCGCTAAAACAAACATCAGATTGGTACAGGAAATAGGAAATATTTTTGGTGATGCAAGATTTCTCAAGACCCAAGATGCTCCTGCATCATGGGGACTGAGGTTCCACATTAATTGGTCTATTCCCTAGTGAAGTGATAGGCCCCTCTAGTTGTTGATACATTTATGCTCCCATGGAAGATGAAGGGAGATTATCTTCTCCTTGACCCTCTTGATGTATGTTAGGCCTAGGCACTACCACACTATATCCTATCTTCCTCTGTACAACATACCTACCAGGAGGAACCATTTTTGTAAATCCTGGCTTGCTCAATAAAAATTTGGACTATTCTGGCTCTTATTGTACTACCATGTCCTTCTAGTTTAGGGTTTTCATTATGCCCTCAAAATGGCTCATAAGGGCCTCAATCTTCTTTTTAAAGGGCTTAAAATCCCTCAAAGGATCAAACTCCCTTATAAAATATTGCACAAAATCTAGGGTTTTTCTATACACTAGCCACTTCTCCTTCTGGACTTCCTGCTCTTGTAGATCAAATACATTTCTAATTATATCTTTAGGGAAGTGGAAAATATGGTCCATGGAAGCAAACTTAGTCCTCTTCTTAAACATATCAGTATTAAAAACCTTAGGTTCTAAAGACCTTGCAACTAATGTATCCATGTGGTAAGGTTCCAAAACCTTATCCAAGTGTGTCAATCCACCCTTTTTAATCAAAAAATGGTGTGCTATGGTGATGGTTTGAAAAAGAGAACCCCTACCTTTCCTAGTGAGAGCCATATATTTCAATCCTCCAACCTACCTTAGGATATATGCAATGCCAACCTTTAAAGGTACTTGGTATGGAAAAATAAAAGGAGTGCCTCTAAAACCATATACTCTGAAAATAGTTGAAACATGGTACAATATGACATCTCCCCAATTGTGCATTATTTTGATGTCATTGGCAAATTTTTTTGGCCTAAGAAAAGATAAAAATGAATTTGAGATTCTTGGATTCTCTAAGAACAACAAGGCCTGAAGTCTAGATGCAAAGCATCTATAAAAAGTTACAAAACGGGCCTCATTCTTATCCCATGCCATGTTAAAATTTCATAATTGGACTAGCATCTCCTCACCATCCTTTTCTTTCATCGAATCCATGTCCTTTTAAAAATAATTAAAACCCTTATAGAGGAACATGTGCATCAATAAGGAATACCACCCAAAATGTATATCTGCCTTGGCTTTCTGAATACCCATTAGTCCATTATGAATACAATCAACAAGGAAAGGGGCAAAATCAAAAGTTATTGCTAGATATGGGTGCATAATTTGTACCATTATGAACATATAATGTATTGGAATTTTTTCTTCTGAATCGTCACAAACAATTTGACATAGAGACCAATACATACCCTTTATCTTTAGATTAAAGTGATATAGCTTGATGGGCTTTGGTGTATTTGGTCCTACCATAGTTAACCGACCTCTGACTCTATCAAAAAATTCTCTCAAAGGACCACTCCTGAGATAGTCCCTTTGTGCCTTGTAAACCTCTACGAGTTCATCAAAATCTATTCTTTCTAGGGCATCAGAAGGCTCACTTAACCGAAACACTTCTCCAATCTCATAAAAAATAATACTAACTAGAGGGTTTCAACTCACACCCCTAACCACTCTTGCTACATGGTCATATTTTTTAGCCACCTGGAGTAAAATATCAGTATTCATAAAAACATTTGGGACTACCAGCTTCCCTACATCAAACTGCCAGACATTACTATTAGGAGAAAAAGTATGTCTTTGTCTAAACCTACTCTAAATAATATTAAACTAGACACACTAATGTTTTCATCTCTCATATAATTACCCTTATCATATAAACCATTTGTAACTCTAAGAGGAGGGTTCTTGGGCACAAGTTCTTTCAACTTGGATGAATCATTGGTAGAATGATCAATTTGTTCAAGAAAATCATCACAAATGGCCCTCTCCTGGTAATCAACCTTTCCCTTGAATTTTCTTTGTGGTGCCATCTTAAAGATCACAATTGAACAAGTTTATGTGGTTGGTAAATGAAGATTTATATATACACTGAGCTAGTATAGTGTATATCAAGTATAGTATTAACTGAGAAGGTAATCACTGACACATTCTATATTGACCGAGTGAAAGAAACAACTAAATTTTTATAGCAACCGACTGAATTGATGAGTTGGACAATTGCTTATGTTTCTGAGCTAGAAGATAAAGTTTTTTATGATGATCCAATGATTGAATTTTTTTAAGATTGATCAGATGAAGAAGATTGAAACATGTTAATGACACAACTATCGAGGAAAGTCAAAGTGGAAAAATAAACGATAAATATTAAGAGGCAAAATCTAATGGATGAAAAGAAAATGGTTTATGTTTTCTATTTAAAGAGACATGAGATTCATTATTGAGTCTGGGATTATTGATAGTGCATGAGAATTCACGTGAAAGAATTATTTTCATGCACCACTGATCAAACTAGTTAAAGACAAAACTGAGTTGAACTGTAGACATTACCGAGCATCAGAGAAGCATACACCGAGTGGAATGAAGTTGGAGGATATGAAGGATTGAATTATTTATTGATCAGAGGAGGTATTTTGAGCTTAGCTTAGATCTAAAAAATTTGAAAATCTTAGTTGTATTTGAATTAGATCATTATTTTATTAGTTTAACCATTGTTACAACAAACTATCTTAACCGAGTGGGACTTAACAATCTTTTTTGTATTTCAATATGACATTCAATGAATGTTGATTATTTTCTTGTTGACCCCATAGTGAATGTTGGTCAAGAGAGAAATGTTAGTGATAAACCCTCTAACTAGATCCCACCTTATAGTGTGTTTTGTAACCTTTTACAGGGTTGGCTCCTAACCGATCTCACTTCAGAAGAGTGAATTATTTTGGGTTATCGATCCCAGGTGGGTTTTCCCTTAACAGGGTTTCCATGTTAAAAATATATGTGTTATGTGTAAATGATGAGATAAATTATTATTTTTCTTTAAATATTTCTTGACTAGATAGATCGGTAAACACAGTAGTTAATTTATTGTCAATTGGTAGATTAAGAGAAAGATATTGGTGATATCTTATCAAGTTGATTATTCGATTGAAAAGTTTGAATATATACATCTAGGAGATTTGGGACTGAAGGATAACTATATTTAACTGATTCACCCCCCCTCTCAATTATCTAACACACGTAATTTTTTCCAATTGGGTTTCCGTGAGAAAAATATTGGTGTTATTATGTTGCATGGTTTTGGGTGTTTATCTCCATTAGTTTTTTTATTCATGTAATGTATGTTAATTAATGCAAGTTTTTTAATAGTTTATAAAAAGTTTGATTTGTTAGATTAATAATTTATCCCCCTTATAAGCAATCTTGGACTTGATAATACTAACAGGTTGAACATGAAGATGTGGCGATGAAACTATTTATATGATCTCTAACACAAGATGCTAGGGATTGGTGTAGAAGATTACCTATTTTAAGTATTGGCTCTTGGGAATAATTTGACAAGTCTTTCAAGGAGAAATATGGTGATAAAACTAAGCCTAGTTTTATGTTAAATGACTTAGAAAATATTAAGGAATCACCAAATGAAGAAGTTACTGAATTCAACATAAGATTTCAAAAGGCCATGCAAAAGTTGCTTCATGTCTTGATACTGGAAGGAAATGTATGCCTGATAACTTATTTCAATGCATTTGATGAAAAGATGGCATATCTCCTCAGAGATAAAGAATATCATACTTTGAGGGATTATTTTAGGATGACCATAAATATTGAAAGAAATAGAAGAGCTTCTGGTAAGATAAGAATAAGAGAAGATCCTAAACTATTTAACAAAGGAAAGAAAGAAACAAAAAAGTCTTCCGGGTAAAATCATAATTTCTTATCGCACTTGAGGCTAACTTGGAGGATTCAACTGAGAAAAACTTAGCTAAGTATGTTAGAAGGTAAAGTACACCAAGATAATTGAGAGGGAGGGTGAATTAGTTATCAGATAACTACAACTTTTATCTTCATTTATAGATTTCAACCATGTAATCAATGTAAGAAATAACCATAGAAAGATAAACATACACATCAACACAATAAAACAAGATATGTTGACTAGGGAACCTCTTAATCAGAGAGTAAAACCCGATGGGAATGATGCCCACAAATGATGTACTAATATTAAATTTCCTTGTGAGAGGATGGACTCTGTTAGGAGCCTTGTGAATTACATTCAGTACATATGAGTCCCTGTTAGGAGACTTTGAATCCCTGTTAGAAGATTCTAACCTAGTTAAGAGCTATGGAAGATAGAAGGACCCATTGTCCAAACAACTTCAAGGGAAAGATCATTGAACACACTATCCAAGTGATCTCTATATTATCCAAATAGAATAATACCAACAATTACTCATCTTAGCAACTTATCTTTTCTCTTCTGTTTGTGCCAAATCACACCAACTACTTCACCAGATCTCAATAGCCGATCTCTGCAATTCACATATCCTCATACAACATATATTGATTAATTCTACAATTCTCATCTATATCTCATCACCATATCATATTACAATTAAGGAAAATAATCCTTCCTTTATACCATACTCAAATAATTACAAATGAGTCGGCCAACAAGGCTTAACCAATTACAAAATATAAACCTTCACACATTACATGATATTCCATAATTACATAAAAAATATTGGCTTATAAACATAATAAATCTTCACACGTGTGACCTCCAACCATGCTACCTCATCCATGTCACCACCAAAATTTCTTGATCAATTGTAAAAATTTGCATGCCTAGATTCTATCCCGGTTAGGAGATATCATCCAGTTACCACAAGTCGCTTCTCAAGAATACTGCCTGAATACTGCTTCCACTAAATTACACATAACTGTTATGAATAATTAAATTTCCATCCCCAATCTTGACCATGATCTCAAGACACAATGTAGAACAAGTCCTCAACTTTTCATAGCTTGATCTACAACACTCCACGTGCCCTAATCCAAATACTATCTTCTTCTCTGCTAATCTTTAGTAGATCATTGTGTTGACATCAATGACAATTAAAGTTATGAATGCAACATACAACTGCTATAGAATGACTCTGAATACTTCCCCATAAGACATATTAGACATTCATTCCTAACAATATCCCCCATTTGTATTGATGGAAACATAGATTAAAAAACATCTAAGTTCCATGAATACCAAACTGCAACACTACTGCTCTAAAATATTTTCAAAACCTCTTCATCAATCAAATCAATCATCAGATACTATCCACATCCTCTTCATCAATCAAACCTTAAAGGTTTTTTATTTTACATTGCTTCTTCTCCTCCAACAGATGTTTTTCATGTATCCTTCTCCCCCATTGACATCAATGACAAGTAAATCATCAATATGTCAATCTTAAAACCTCAATGTCAAAAGACACTTTTTTAGAAAATACATTCACAAGAGTCCTTTATGACTCAACTCAAAAAAAACATACTCCCCCATAGAGGAAGTACCAGAATATGGTCCAGAAAAGATAGAGCTCATATACCACTAGATCGATGCACCAATCTGCATCACTTCTCAAAAGTAGGCTAGGGCATAGTTATACCTCTTAGATAATCAAATGTATCTTTTGGTAAGGGCTTTGTAGATATATCTGCAATCTTCTCTTTTTTACTTATATACTCAAGTCTGACTTCTTTCTCCGCAAATTTATCTCTTACAACATGATACTTGATTTCTATATGCTTGTCTTAGAATGCAACACAAGGCTCTTTGACATACTTACTATACTAGTGTTATCACAGTGTATAAAAATAGGCTCATCAAATTTAATTCCAATATCCTTCAACATTTATTTCATCCAAATTATCTGGTTACAATTGTTTGCTGCTGCTATATATTCTACTTCTGATGTGCTCTGTGAAATACAATTCTATTTCTTTCTTAGCCAAGAAACCAATCTTCCTCCAAGGAAAAATGCTCCACCACTTGTACTCTTTTTGTTATCAACATAACCTCCCCATTCTGTATCATATTTGTACATAGGGTAAATTCATTAGATTTATCATACCACAATCCATAGTCAATTGTGCCTTTCAAATATCTCAATATTCTTTTTACTACTGCATAATGTGACTCTTTAAGATCAGCTTGAAATCTTGCAACAATTCCAACCACATGTGATAAGTCTGGTCTTGTATGGGTTAAAAACTGCAATCCTCCAATCATAGATCTGTACTTCTTTTGTTCAATTGTAAGAGTTTCATCTATGCTAGATAACTTATGTCTAGTTACCATAGGTGTGCCAACTAGCTTACAATTCTCCATTCTAAATCTCTGCAACAAGTCTTTCAGATATTTTTCTTAACATAAGAAAATACCATCACTGTTATGTGTTATTTGTAATCCTAAAAAATATTTCATCTCACCAATCATGCTCATTTCAAATTCTATCTTCATTTCATCAACAAATTTATCACTAGCTTCATCTTCACCTCTAAAGATAATATCATCAACAAAGATAACTACAATCAATAAACCATTCTCAATCTCTTTCAGATATAAATTACTATCTGTTGTGCCTCTAGCAAATCCCAATTTTATCAAATATTTATCTAGTCTTGCATACCATGTTCTAGGTGCTTGTTTCAGTCCATATAGAGATTTATTCAGTTTACATACCATGTCTCCTTCATGAGTCAAGGGAAAACCTTTAGGCTGCTTAATGTAGACTTCTTCTTCTAATTCTCCATTCATAAATATTGACTTCACATCCATCTGATATACTTTGAATTTTTTATAAGCTGCATAAGCCAGAAAAATTCTTACTTCTTCAATTCTTGCAATAGGTGAAAAAGTATCTTCATAATCAATTCCTTCTTTATGTGAGTATCCTTTACATACCAATCTTTCTCTATTCCTTACAACTTCTCCTTGTTCATTTATCTTATTCTTGAATACCCATTTAGTTCCTATAACATTTTTATCTTTAGGTCTAGGGACCAATTCCCAAGTCTTGTTCTTTTCAATTTGATCTAGTTCTTCTTTCATTTCATTAATCCAATTTTCATCTTTACAAGCTTCATCAGTAGTTTTAGGTTCAATTTGAGAAATCAAACATAGTTCTTGTACCTTATTCCTTGTTAGAACTCCTTTTTCTATGCTCCTAACAATCTGATCAACAAGGTGATTTCTTGCTAGATTCTTACCAGGTGTCACTGTCTCAGTTCTTGCTTCAACTCTTTGTTATGTTCTAGGTTCTTCTCTTATCTCCTCAATGTGACTCTCATTCTGCAAATCACTTTCAGTTTCATAAAATAGCTCAACATTTTCTTGATCAATTATAAGATGAACTTCTTCATCTAATTCATAGTCAAGCATTATTTCCTGAATTTTGAACTTTTCATGAATTTTAACATTTGCGCTTTCAACAATAGTCTTAGTTCTTTTATTGAAAAAGCTATAAGCTTTTATTTTCAATGAATAACCAAGAAATATACCTTCGTAAATTCTAGGATCAAACTTTCCAATGTCATCGTCTCTCTTAATATAACACTTACTTCCAAATTTTTTGAAATACTTAACTAATGGCACATGTCCAAACCATAATTCATAAGGTGTCTTGTGTGTGTCTACTTTGATTTGTACTTTGTTCATTGTATATACTACTGTATTCACTACTTCTCTCCAAAATGTCTTTGCAAAATCATTCTCAAATAACATAGCTCTTGTTGCTTCAGTTAGTGATCTGTTCCTTCTTTCTGCAATACCATTTTGTTCAGGTGTTCTAGGGGCTGAAAGCTATCTCTTAATACCATTCACTTCACAAAAAGTATTAAATTCCTTTGAAGTAAATTCTCCACCTCTATTTGACCTTAAACATTTAATCTTCATTCCAGATTCATTCTCAACTTTGTTCTTATTCAATTTAATCTTATCAAATATTTCATATTTTTCTTTAAGAAATGCAATCCACATCATTCTTGTAAAGTTATCAACAAAAATCATAAAATACCTTTCACCATAGAATCCTCTAGTCCTTGTGGGACCGCTCAAATCTGTATGAACAATTTCCAACTTCTTTGCTGATGTGAACTTCTTACTAGGAAATGAACTTCTCTTTTGCTTAACCATAACACATTCGTTGCAAATCATGTTAGTAGGTTTCATAATCTTAGGCAAATCTCTTATTGCAAGTGTAGTACTTACTTTCACAATGTTATCAAATTTTATGTGACAAAACCTTTTGTGCCATAACCAACTTTCATCAATTCTAGTAATAAAATATGTCATCTTAGTAGGGTTCAACTAAAATGCATTACCTCTGGTTCTTGATCCATTTCCAATCAAATTACTATCCTTATCCTTGATCACACAAGTTTTCTAGTAAACCAAAATTGATATCCCTTATCACTTAACTATCCAACACTTAAAAGATTATGTTTCAATCCATCCACAAAATAAACATCATCAGTGTTAGTCTTTACATCAAGTGAAATAGATCCTATTCCTTTTATCAAGCAAGGTGCATTGTTTCCAAATATAAAAATTCCTCCATCATAGTTGTTAAACTTTATAATTTTCTTCATATCTCCAGTAATATGATGTGAACAACCATTGTCTATAATCCAATCAGATTTATTTTCTACTTGAAAAAATAAATCTTTTTCTTCTCTAACTTTAGTTTCATATTTTTCTTCTTTTATTGCTACAAATCCTATATCATCATTCTCATTATCACTTTCACTTAAGAATTTCTCAACACTAGCCTCAAGTTCTTCATCATTAGCATAGTAACATTCTTTAGATCTTCTAGGTTTAAAGTTCTTCTTATATTGCTTTACTCTCTTAGGGAATTTAGATGCAAAATGACCATATTCTTGACAAGTCCAACATTTAAATATTTTCTTACCTTTTGATTCTCTTTTCACAAGAAATGTAATTCCTTCCTCAATATTTCTATCTTCTTTGGTCTTAGATCTGCTGCAACTAGCATAATCTCTAGTTACACTAATACTTCTTGATAAAGTAGGGTGAACACTAAGTGCACTGAATGTTGTCTCAATTCTAGGTAGATCTTGTGACTGTCTCAAGCCTATCTCTACTGCTTCTAATCTTCTAAGAAAAGTTTCTTTGGTAAAGTTCTCAGTAGAAGGTATGACGTATTCAATCATCTCTATTGTATGCTTAAATATAGGAGTTAATATCTTTAGAATCTTCCATATCACTTCATCCTCAATCTTATTTCCTTCACAATCTTTGATACCTACAACAATCTCTGACATTCTACCAATATAGTTTCTAACAAATTTATCTTCCATCATTCTTATATTTTCAAATGAACATATCCAATTCTGGAATCTGACTCTCTTTGCATGCACATCACCTTAAAAAGTAGATTGTAAAACTAACCAAATTTTATGAGATGTCCTTAGATTTTTTACCTGACTGTATTCATTCTTCAAAAGGGTTGATAAAATTACTTCTCTAGCAAGTATGTTACACATGAATATATCTCTCTCCTCTTCAGTACATTCTTCAATTTTGTCTTCTTCAATGAGAGTCTTCTCATTCTTTGCGATTAACCAACATCCTGGTCCTAAACATAGCAAACATGTCTTCATCTTTTATTTCCATCCATCATAGTTTACTCCATCAAACTTAGGGATTTCTTTCCTAAAATGAGTCACCATAGATCTCCTTAAGTTGTTAAACTTTTCCTTCAAGGACCTTCTGCTCTGATACCAATTTTTAGAAAGTAAAATCCACCAAGATAAATGATAGGGGGGTGAATCAGTTATCAGATAACTACAACTTTTATCTTCATTTATAGATTTCAACCATGTAATCAATATAAGAAATAACCATAGAAAGATAAACATACACAACAACACAATAACACAAGATATGTTGACTAGGGAACCTCTTGATCAGAGAGTAAACCCCGGTGGGAATGATGCCCATAAAAGATGTAATAATATGAAAATTCCTTGTGAGAGGATGAAATCTATTAGGAGCCTTATGAAATACATTCAGTACATATGAGTCCCTGTTAGGAGAATTTGAATCCCTGTTAGAAGATTCTAACCTGGTTAAGAGTTGTGGAAGATAGAAGGACCCACTGTCCAAACAACTTCAAGGGAAAGATCACTGAACACACTGTCCAAATGATCTCTATATTATCTAAACATAATAATACCAACAATTACTGATCTCAGAAACTTATCTTTTCTCTTCTTCCTATGCCAAACTATACCAACTGCTTCACCAGATCTCAATACCAGATCTCTATAATTCGCATATCCTCTTACAACATATATTACTTAATTTTGTAATTCTCATTTGTATCTCATCACCATATCATATTAAAATTAAGGAAAACAATCCTTCCTTTATACCATACTCAAATAATTACAAATGAGTTAGCTAACAAGGCTTAACCAATTACAAAATATAAACCTTCACACATTACATAATATTCCATAATTACATAAAATCTGTCCGCTTCTAAACATAATAAATCTTCACATGTGCGACCTCTGACCATGTTGTCTCATCTAGGTCACCACCAAAATGTGTTAATCAACTGTATAACTTTGCGTTCCTAGATTCTATCTTGATTAGGAGATATCATCCAATTACCACAAAATGCTTCTCAGGAATACTGCTTGAATACTACTTCCACTAAATTACACATAATTGTCATGAATAATTGAATTTTTGTACGCACTCTTGACCACAATCTTAGGACACAATGTAGAATAAGTTCTCAGCTTCACATAGATTGATCTACAATAATTCATGTGTGCTAATCAAAGAACTGTCTTCTTCTCTGCTAATCTTCATTAGATCACTGTGTTGACATCAATGACAATCACAGTCATGAATGCAACATACAATTGCTATAGAATGACTCTGAATACTCCCCCATAGAATATATTCATCATTCATTCCTAACAAAGTAGCACTTAGATTAATCCACATATGCACTACATGGTTCCTAATGGTGCATACATGGCCAGAGGTACTCGATCGAGTGATACTCGAATGTATCCCACTTGATCAAGTTAGGCTCTCTCTCTAACACAAGGAAAAGGATAGACAGGGCCAAAGGCACACCCTAATCTAGACTAACATTGCAATGATCACACGCAGAAGCAAATAACACATAAAGTGAGAGAGAGAGAATTTAGATCTGATCAATATATTTCATCAAATAGATTCAAACCTATCGGGCTATAAGGCCTTCCCAGTTAGGGCCAAATATTAAAATTCAAGTACAATAGTCATCCAACATGTGAGGATTCAAAGATTATCTTCAATCTTCTATCCCCTATCTTCCTACTGAACTACTCTCCCCTAAACTCTAACCAAACAACTACATTTATACAAGAGGCTACCAAAACAATTCAGCCTTTGGATCCACCATTAACAGAAGGAATGACTAGATCTAGGTCCACACACTTCCCAATGATAGATACTGTGTGTGGGAAAATTATACCTAGCTGTGGACACAACACTTCAGTAAAACATTAGAGATTAGAAAAAACAAAATCTGCAAGTAATTGAAACTAAGCTAACCAGGCGATTTACTACCTTCTAGTATGTGCGAGTATGGTATTCTTAGATTAGACCAAGATCAATGACAATGCAACACCTAAACAAAGGATTTAAAATGCAAAAAGATGAAAGTAGTATGAATGCAAATTAATCTATTTTTTTTAATTTTGTATGCAATAAGATGAAAAACTTGATATGAAACTAATCTATAATTGAATGAAATGATATGAAAATGATGAAGGGTGCTCCCCTTAATACTACAAACACATAACAGAAATAGAGAAACAACTACAATAATATGCAAGAACAAAAAATTAGCTTCTTATTATCTCCACAAATGTGGAATTACAAACTTTTAGAATTACAATATGCAAAGCCACATGGGCATTCCCTTATAATATTCTGTAGGACAAAGCCTCGAATCAATACGCAGATCTACTACCCAGAACTACCCTAGACAACACTACGGGCCTTCTTTATATAGGCAATTTCCACCGCTCAAGAAGGTTCCAAAAATTTTGCCCTTAGGGTCGACCAAACTTAGAATTATTTTATTTTACAATTTATTACAACAAAGTCAGCTCAAAATGACTTTTGAAACCCAAACAAAAATTTTGAAGGAAAATTATTTTCCGCCATTTCAGGTGACCCAACTTCCGAAGACCATAAGTCATCGCTAGTTGATCTGATTGACTATTATAACCCCATTCTAGAAATGCCACAAAGTGCTCTATAGTCTTGACCTGCGCAAGTGCCCATCACCCAAATTTTTGAGCTCATCCGGGGCCTCTAAAGCCTTCAAAATTGAATTCAAAGTTTCTGTACCCTACTGCCAATACTGAAAATCTTCAATATCTTCAAAACTAGACCTGATCTAGCCATGAAACTTTACTAGCAGGCTGATACAGCTGAGATGAACCTCCACATGTGAAATCAGAACATTCCAAGATCGTATGACCAACTTACTAAAAATAGCAAGTTTCCATAAATAGTAGCCCTACACAAGATAGCCCTTATTGAATTCAAAAAAGGAAATATTTTTGGGTGATGCAAGATTGCTCTTACACCCAGGATGCTCCTGCATCAGACACCTAGGTTAATTTGAAAATTGGCCCTGTCACGACTCAGGTGTGCAGAGGAAAACCAAGATGGTTAACCTCCTCCTTTGTCAACCATGATGAATCTTCAACAGGTCATCCTTTCCAATTGACCTGATATTCTTCATATGTCCCGTTCCTTCTGCTTCTGCCAACACGACTGTCCAGTATGTCTTCAATCTCCTTGGTATCTGAACTACTTGCTGGAATACTCCACTATGCCATTGTGATCTCATCTTCAACACTTCCTTCATGATACTCTATCAAATCTGAAATGTTAAACACTGGTGAAATATTCAGCTCACTAGGCAATTCTACCTCATATGCATTTCCTGAATCATGCTTCTTTAGTATCTTACATGGTCCAAACTTCTTCATTTTCAGCTTGTTATATGTACCAACTGGAAACCGCTCCTTCCACAAATGAACCATGACTTCATCCCTAACCTGAAATTCCTTATGCCTCCTTTTCTCATCTGCCTTAGCCTTATACTACGCATTCATCTTGGTAATATGCTTCCTTACCTCCTCATGGATGTTCTTCAAGTGTTCTAGAAAATCCTCAGCTTCAACACTACTTATTTCTCCGTTATCTATCTTTTTCAATTCTAATGCATTTTTGGGACTACTCCCATATACAATCTAGAATGGTGATTTACCAGTGCTCCTATTGACAGAATTATTGTATGCAAATTCTGCCTGTGGTAGAATCAAATCCCATCTTGTTGGCTTATCTCCAACCAAACATCTCAGCAAATTTCCCAAACTCCTATTCACCACCTCTGTCTGTCCATCAGCCTATGGATGATGTGATGAATTGGACTTCAAATCTATCTTCAACTTCTTCCACAATGTACACCAGAAATATCCAACGAACTTAGTGTCTCTATCTGAAACTATGGTCTTTGGCAAACCATGTAGTCACACTACTTCTCTGAAAAATAATTATTCTACATGAATAGCATCATTAGTCTTCTTGTAGGGAATGAAATGTGCCATCTTCAAAAATCTATCACCCACCACAAAAATTGAATCATGTCCCCGCTGAGTCCTCGGTAAACCAAGAACAAAGTCCATACTGATAACCTCCCAAGGCTTCTCTAGTATAGGTAATGGTTGATATAACCCTATATTCTGCTTCACTCCTTTCGCCATTTGACATACTCTGCAACTCTGTACAAACTTTTTCACATCTTGCTGCAACTGTGGCCAATAATAATTCTCACCAACCAAAGCAAGAGTTTTATCACGACCAAAATGTCCAACCAATCCTCCACTATGCTTCTCTTTGATGAGATTCTCCCTCATAGAACCTTGTGGAATGCACAACTGACTCCCTCTAAATAGCATATCATCCTGGATGATGAAATCTAACCATTTTATCCTATCTAGAGTAATGGGTTCTGTACAAGCTTTCCAAGCTTCACCAAAATTAGGATCCTCTAGATATAAATTCTTGAGTTCCTTGAACACAACCACTTCAATCTAAATTTTTGTTAGCAATAGTTGCCTTTTGCTAAGAGCATCTGCAACCCTGTTAGACTTTCCACTTCTATGTTTCAAAACAAATATATAACTCTGCAAAAACTCAACCCATTTCAAATGCCTTTGATTCAACTTTCCTTGACTATTCAAATATTGCAAAGCTTGATGATCAGTATACAAAACAAACTCCTTAGGAAGCAGATAGTGTCTCCACTTCTTCAATGCCTAAACTATAGCATAAATTTTTTGATCATAAACATAATATTTTCTCTTGGCATCATTTAACTTCTCACTGAAATAAGCAACAGGTTTGCCTTCTTGGCTCATAACAACTCCTATTACAATACCGCTGGCATCACAGTCTACTTGAAACACCTTATTAAAATCTGGAAGTGCTAAAATAGGTTGTTCTATAACTTTTTGTTTCAACAATTGAAAACTCTTTTCTACCCCATTAGTCCACTTAAACTCTTTCCTATCCCCTCTCATTGTTTCAGTCAAGGGACCACAAATACTGCTAAAATTTTTGATAAACTTTTTGTAAAAACTAGCTAGACCATGAAAAGATCTTACCTCAGTAGCACTCCTTGGAGTAGGCCATTCAAGGATAGCCTGTACCTTCTCTGGGTCCATTTTTAGACCTTCTGTTGAAACTACAAATCCCATATACACTAACTCTTTCTTCACAAAATTGCACTTCTTCAAATTAATTAACAATTTATCATCTCTCAGCTTCTCAAACACCATACGAATATGCATCATATGTTCCTCCAATGTCTTGCTAAAGATTAAAATATCATCTAGGTAAAAAATGACAAACTTAACCAGAAATTCTTTTAGAACCTTGTTCATGAGCCACATGAAAGTGCTCGGTGCATTGGTTAGCCCAAAAGGCATGACTAACCACTCATACAATCCTTCCTTTGTCTTGAAGGTAGTCTTCCATTCATCTCCTTCTCTGATCCAAATTTGGTGATATCCACTCTTTAGACCTATTTTTGAAAAATACACAGCTCCACTCAAACAATCCATAATATCATCCATTCATGGCAATGGAAATCTATACTTGATTGTGATCTTGTTTATTGCTCTGGAATCTGTATACATCCTCTATTCTCCATTCTTCTTTGGCGCTAATACTGCTGGTACAGCATAGGGACTCAGACTCTCTTGAATCAACCCCTTCTGCAATAACTTGTGTACTTGTCTATTCAACTCTTCACTTTTTGCTAGTGTCATTCTGTGTGCTGCCTTGTTTGGAAAACTGGCTCCTAGAATCAAATCCATTTGATGACTAATCTTCCTTACCAGTGGTAATCCATTAGGTATATTATCAGATACAATATCCTGAAACTCATTCAACAAATCTGCAACCTCTACAGGTACATCCTCTACTTCCTCTTTACCAACTTTTGGAATTAAAGCAAAACACACATGCTCATGCCTCATATGATCTAGGAATTTTCTTCCATCAACAAAATTTATTCTTGCATTACCACATACCTTTTCTTCTATCTCCTTCAATGGCTTTAGCTTATGTCGCACTCCATCCTTTGTCAGGGAATAAGTATTCACATGACCATCGTGTACAACACATCTGTCAAACTACCACGGTCTACCCAACAACATATGACATGCATCCATAGATATGATATCACATAGTACCTCATCTTGGTACCCGCCGATCTTGAACTTTACCAGGCACTGTTCATTGACCATGACCTTGTGGTCATCCTGCACCCAGGTAATCCGATATGGATGTGGGTGTTTCTGTCTCTTGAGCTTCAACTTTGTCACCATCTCTTCTGACACCAAATTGTCAGTACTTCCACTATCGATAATCACATCACAACATTTACCCTCACACTTGCATCTAGTGCGAAATAGGCTCCTCCTTTGTTCAGGTTCATTCTCACCACTTAGTTAGACTCTTCGGTTAATTAGCATTTCTCCTCTTTCAACATCTTCAAAATTTGATGATCTGGCATCTTCATCTACATGTGCAACTCTGGCCTAGCCTTCATTCCTCCTATCTATCCTTCCTTGGCATTGAGGACATTCAAATTCCCTATGACCTTCTTCTCTATAGTGAAAACATGTTCCACAGAAGCCTCCTCTTCCAGATCCTTGTCATCTTCCTCTTCCTCTCTGATCTCTATTACTCTGATCCTAGAAGTAATTGAAATTATTTCCTCTCTGATTCTGGCTACTACTGGCCTCATCCTTCTTTTTTGGATCTTCATTTCAGCCACCATATGACCGTCCACCAGATCTTCCACCATGACCTCTTCCATTTTGTCTGCTCTCAAACTTCTTGTTCAACTTTTCCTCTACTTTTAGAGAAAACTGGTATGCCTCCTCAATACTATTCATTCAAACCAGATTTAACTCCTCCTGAATGCTTGGCCTTAACCCATTAAGGTATCAGGCAACTTTCTCCTTATCAGCTTCTGCATGGCCTGTTCTGATGAGGAGTCGATAGAACTCCTCTGTATACTCCTAAATAGATCTTACTGCTTGCTTCAAACTTTGCATTTTCTTTAGTAGGTCAAGCTCATAATCAACAAGAATGAACTATCACTTCAATTTATCCACCATCCGATCCCATCTTGTGATTTTATCTTTCCCTCTTCTATTTTTCTCCAATTGAATTTCTTGCCACCAGATCTTCGCATGACCTTTTAGTCTAGCCTTCGCAAATTTGACCCTATCAGGATCCTCAACATCTTCATACTCAAAATATTCCTCACATTCATTGATCCAGTCGATCAATTCCTCTGGGTTAAGATTTCCAAAAAATCTAGGAACCTCAATCTTAGGTCTTTTCCCAATTTTGGAAATGGCTCGAAAAAGTCTTTCTTCCTCCTGGTTCACAATTTTGGCTTCTCCTTCTTGATATTCTTCTTCGGCTTCATCTTCACTTTTGTCTTTGACATTAAGATTTATTCCTCTACAAATCTCTTCTTGCAATGCTCGCACTTATCTCTGCAACTCTCTAACCTTAGGTGTCACAGCACCAGCTCTTCCGCCACATTCTCTTCATGGAGGTATTTTTGCTATGCGCGTTGAAACCATAACCACAGTCCTGGTGCAAACTGCCTCACAGTCGGTGATCTATTTACATACTTAGGAACTCCTACTCTGATACCACTTGATGAAGGGTGCTCCCCTTAATACCACAAACACATAACAGAAATAGAGAAACAACTGCAGGAATACGCAAGAACATAAAATTGGCTTCTTATTATCTCCACAAATGTGGAATTACAAACTTTCAGAATTACAATATGCAAAGCCACATGGGCATTCCCTTATAATATTCTATAGGACAAAGCCTCAAATCAATACCCAGATCTACTACCCAGAACTGCCCTAGACAACACTATGGGCCTTTTTTATATAGGCAATTTCCACCACCCGAGAAGGTTCTAGAAATTTTTCCCTTAGGGCCGACCAAACTTATAATTATTTTATTTTACAATTTATTACATCAAAGTCGGCTCAAAATGACTTTTGAAACCCAAACAAAAATTTTGAAGGAAAATTATTTTCTGCCATTTCAGGTGACCCAACTTTCGAAGACCATAAGTCCTCACTAGTTGACCCGATTGACTATTATAACCCCATTCTGGAAATGCCACAAAGCGCTCTATAGGCTTGACATGCACAAGTGCCCGTCACCCAAATTTTTGACCTCATCCAGGGCCTCTAAAGCCTTCAAAAATGAGTTTGAAGTTTCTGTACCCTGTTGCCAATACCGAAAATCTTCAATATCTTCAAAACTAGACCTGATCTAGCCATGAAACTTTACCGGTAGGCTAATACGACTGAGATGAACCTCCACATGTGAAATCAGAACATTCTGAGATCGTATGACCAACTTACTAAAAATAGCAAGTTTCCATAAATAGGTGCCCTACACAAGATAGCCCTTATTGAATTCAAAAATAGAAATATTTTTGGGTGATGCAAGATTTCTCTTACACCCAGGATGCTCCTGCATCAGCCAATTAATCTAACAATGATATGCTATGAATGAATGCTATGAACCCTCAAAAACAATAACAAAAATCTTACAATTTCCTTGTGTGCAAGAGCTTGATTCTTCATATGTCAATTCACCAGAGTAAGTATGCAAATTTGGGGGATATAGAGAGAGGGATGTCTGATTGAAAGCTTGAGGGATCTATTATGAAGAGCTGAGCCTTGTTTTTATAGAAATCCATGGCTTGAGGATGCATTGAGAAAAACCATAAATCACTCTTGATAAACTCAGGTTGATTTTTGAGTTAACAAGAAATTAAGAATAAATAAACTCATAAAATCATGCAAAAGAAGTTTTTATCTCAAAATAGTGTTTAGTTCACTTTTTCAACTCATCATTAGATGTTGAGTTTAGAAAGTTAGCAAATTGAAATTGAAAATTGATTTAAAGTTAACTTCTTTTCTTATTGTGCATGATTTAATATGAATTAATTTAATAAATAAAGTGATTTATTTTCCACTTAACTGATTTTGAATTAAAACAATTGATTTACGGGTTAATCAATTATTAAATCAAACTTTATTCCAATTAAATCATTAAATTTGACAACTTTGATTTTAAATCAATTAAATAAATATTCAATTGATTGTTTGTAGGAATTTTGATTTATTATCAAAATAAAAACAATATTAATTAGGAATAAATGTAATTAAATCTAATTACATAATTAAGTGGAAGAATTAAATTAAATAATTAAATATTTATCATATTCAATTAATCAACTTTACGATAAATAATGACATTTATCGCCAAATAATATTTAATTAAAGATAATTATGATAAATTAGGAATATTCAAGGAATATTCCCTGATGCATAATTAAGATAATGAATTAGGTTTTTGATAAACTGATGTGCAAATGTGCCTTAGGTTAGGACTTTGATGTCAATTTTGATTGAATTGTTGATGTAAGAGGTTAATGAACCTATAGCCCATTTTTGGGGTATTACATTTTGCCCCTCTTTGAATCACTGTGCGAAGCATAGTGGTTCAAGGAATAGTCTATTTTTTATGTTTGAAATTGATTTGAGAGATGAACCAATTCCGAGATAGAAACTGATTGAAAGATTGGAAAAGCTGATTTAGGTCCTGGTTGACCAAGAATCATGATGATGTCAACGATGAACTAGTGATTACAAAAAATATCAAAATACCCGATTCTAAACCTTATGATTATGAAGAAGTGAGTGACTTGATTCCAGACCTGATTGTCCAAAGGAATCGAAATGGTATCACATCTGAATCATTCAGTTATGAAGAGCCAAGGAAATAACACTAATGAACCATTGGTTACAAAAAGTTGATACAGTTTACAAGATAGTTTAGGATACTAGATTGATATGGATCTCGATGAATTTGATATTCCCCAAGCGATGTGCCCCAAGTGACGAGGTCTTTTGATGAATCAACAACTAGATGTAGTTGTTGTCTTGATTACTGAGGAAATAAATTTGATTTACAGATCTGATTGATGTGCAATACCATGCCCCCTTCAGGATTGAAATCAAAATTTGACAAGAAAAGTCAGCGTTGTAGTTTAGAAGCATGTTAATTGATTTGAGAAGTGATTACACGTGTTCAAAAATGCATTCTGCATCATTCTGATTTGACTAGGTTTGCACATGAGTTGACGATGGGTGACCAAGTTGAAATTTTGATAGTTTGATGTTAGATAATTAGTTAAGTTGAATCTTGGATTTCTGTGATGTTTAGAAGGTCGAATATGCAAGCAGTTGATAATATAAATGATCTCAAATTTTGATTTTGATCCCGAAAATGGGTTGAGAACATCAAAATTAGCCACGGGTGCTTGCTTGGTGATCTGTTAAGGAGACCTTCATGTGATACTCAGTCCTTATGATATGTTTAGTGTAGTTTTGGAGAATCATTAAGCATCAAGCTGATTTGGGCAATCATGAGATAAATGCAATCATGCATAGTGCAAAATGAAATGCAAACCTAAGACCTAGGACCTAGTCACTGATCATGTGTCGGTCATTTTCATCATTGAATTTTTATTAGGTAACTGAATAAATCAATACAACATCCACTAGTTAGAAAAATATGAGCATATGAATATCAATTTTTGCACAAGAATCAATACAACACCCACTGGCTAGACAACCACAGACATATGAATATTGATTTTGTTTTCAGAATTTCGGATTAGATATAAGTACCAAGGCACAAACGCTAGGATGACTTGAATATCATGTCCATTTTGATATATAAATTTGTATAAGCATCAAAACATAGATGTCGTGATGACCTGAATATGCCTTGCAAAAAAAACATGACAAACAGTTTGTAGAATTTATTCTTGTCTCCAATGTGAATTACCCGCAGTGACCCTTTATTGTTCACATCCTTAGATAATAGCCATTCATAGTAGGATTGAGAAATCGTTCAAAAAGATGTAAGCTAGATCAAACTTCCTTGAATCTTCTAGGTATCAATGGTTGAGGTACTCATGGCCATCAAACATGAAATGGAGGCTCTTACAGACATACACCATTTCAATCTAGAATTTCCAAAGTTGTTAGATTTTCACTCAAAGCAGAAAACAAAGAAAAGATTATGCCCCCAATCATCACTCTCTAAATCCTATAAAGGACATCATTGAAAGCTCAAAGGGACACAATATGCAAAAATCTCAATGCGAATTAGTAAGCATACAAGGAGATAAAAGCAGTGAAGCATAGATTGTGTTCAGTTTGTGGTGATGTTTGATTGCGTTGTTGTAGATGCAAAACCCTTTCTGGAGAGGAGACAAACAGATAGAATCAGATGTAGCTTCGAAGGACTCTGACTGGATATGACATGTTTGAGATACTGAGGACTATAGGATATGACTTTGATTGCCCCCAAGTTTGAAACATTGATAGGATACAGATGCTTGAGCTGATTGGTGTACAGACTGACTTTATTGAAAATAGGAATGCAAAAACAAACCGGGAGGTATGTACAAACTAAAGCAAGACTAAAAGCTGGGAAAGACTAAGATTGCACTAATAAATGGAGAATTTTTAACAAGTGGCACCCATTTTTTTGGGTTTTCCCCATCTTGGTAGATATTCTATTATTGCTACCAAGGTGCCTATTTCCAGGTTTTCACCAAGGCACTTTTTCTCATTTTTTTTGTATTTTTTATTTTTCCAATTTTTTTGTACTTTTGATATTTTTTTGTGAATCATCAAGGCACCTATTGCTAGGTTTTCACCAAGATGTTTATTTTTTCAGGACTTTTAAAGATTTTTATGATTTTTTAGAACATTTTACCATAGACTGAATGCCTTAGGCATAGAATTTCTTCAGATGATGAACATTGATTGGTTCTCAGAGCTATTCTCCTTCAGTCGTTGAGAGTTGATAGGCTCTAGAGCTAAAAGTAGTAGTGATAACAAAGGGACCCAGCTATTTGGGTTCAAACTTCCTCTTGCGTTCTCTATGTGATTGATTTTTAGGATTTTCTCTCAAGACTAGATCACCAACCTGAATTCTCTGTGTTTGACTTTCTTGTTGTAGCCTCTAGACATTATTTTATGATATACTCTGAGATGATCATATGTTGCTTGTCTATGCTCATCTAGTAGTTCATATTCTTGCAACCTAGACACTTTGTAGTCTTCATCAGTTGCTAGACCATGCATTCTAATTCTTAGTGATGGGATTTCAACCTCAATGGGTAGTACCGCTTTAGACCCATAAACTAAAGAAAATGGAGTAGCCCTAGTGGGTGTTCTGATACTTGTTCTATAGTAGTGATCAGGAGATTTGGCCAGTACTATCCAAATGTCGAGAGATCCATAGTAAAGGAAAGATCACTTAAGTGAGACTCTCAAATATTCTCATGGATGCATCTTAGCTCTTCGTCAGATTTCCCATGCTCTAAACATTCAGGAAGAGTACGCTCTAGATTTCTCTTAGTCACATCATTAAAAATGAGGAGATACCGATATGCACTTTGGGATAGGCAAGATGGAGTGAAGAGTATAAAGTATGAGAGGCAAGGAGGGTGAAATGGAGGAAGGTATGAGAATTTTGAAGCTTGAATAGAAAATTTTTAACATCCAAGTCTTTTAGCTTGGGAATCCACATAGCTTTTGACTTTTTTCTCTTTTTCTTCTTGAGAAATGTGATTGCAATTTTGATAAGATCGATTTTTAGAATCATCTCTAGAATGAAACTTGATTCCCAAGGATCTGAGTTATATTTCTAAGATACCTAGTAGATAGCTTTTGAGAATCATCTCTAGAATGAAGCTTGATCCTCAGGATTCTGAGTAAGATTGCTTAGATACCTAGCAGTAAGATTTCAAGAATCATCTCCATAACAAAGCTTGATCCTCAGGGATTTGAGTTAGATTGCTCAGATACCTAGTAGTAAGATGGATTTCAAGATTCATTTGTTCTTTGATTTTCTTTTCTCCTTTTTTCCTTGAAGACCTTCGTGGTCTTTTGAATGCTGTCTTTTGCTTAGTAGTCACATGTCGATTAGGTGGGACATAGTGACTTTGAGATATAAGTGGAATTTGATAATATATATATATATATATGTTACAGATCCAAGTTACTTCCAAAGACTCGGGAATTATGGATGAAAGAGGTTGATATGACTGGTTGAGGTGGAGAGGTGGAGTGGGAAGTGGGCGAGCCACTTATCTTAGGGAGGTGGGTGGAAGAGAGGTTGATGGGATGGGCTCAAGTGCAAAGAGTTCAACATCATCCTCATTATTAATGAATGAATCAGATAGATCAAGAAAGTTATCTTCATCAAAATGTTGTCGATTGCAAGTTGTCCTAGAAGAGTCAGATAAGTTTAAAGGAGTATCATGTGAGTCAAACCGAGATGATCTATTCCAAGAGCTAGGTCCTTCTTCAGGTGGGAATAGTGCATGGATAGGAACCATTTCAATCTTGGACCTGCCAATATTCCATGAAGTTGTAATTGGATGGGGTCTTATGTACCCTTGATCTACTAGAGCAGCTGGAGTATAGCTTGAAGTAGATGGCCTAGGAGCCATATGGATGATTTCCACATAAGGGTGGAAAGGATCATCATCAGTTTCTTGCTCTTGAGATTTTGAACTTTCTCCCCTTTCAAAGCTGGTAAGAGGAGCATATCTATGTATGACATCAACTTGTATTGTTATAGTAGTATCAGACGAGGAATCATGTTCTCTTTCTTTTGAGTTTGTCTTGACATTGCGATATTGCCTGATGTAGTCAGATAGAGACATTGTAGGAGGTAGGTCTTCTTCATCACTATCATCTATAATAAGAGGAATATTCTTTGCAGCAAGATCTTGTTCAGTAGCAATAGTGGTGGAATAGTTTAGAATAGGCATACCACAAGGCATATTCAGGATGTGAAAGATATCAATGAATGGCCCCCAATTAGGATCGGTAGTATGTTTAGCATTTTGGATGGAAGTAACCTGGGTAAGACTAGAATCTGCCATCTAGCTAGTCAATAGGTGTGCAAAGTGTATAGTCATGAGCAAAAGGGATTCTGGAACACACGCTTGACGCCAGGTCGGAGGATAGGAAATGGAGAGTGGATTGACTCTTCTCAAATGTCATAGATCTCAGAAGGCTGGATCAAACTCAAGAGACTACTTTTAGGCAAATAGATTGGATTTCTCTGATTGTTCTGCTATGTTCCTGACACAGTGAATATTTTGACAGAATCTGGAAGTTGGCTGTAAAAAAATTGATTTTCTAACAAATTTTGAAGGTTTCTGACAACTTTGACTTTAGCTTTGATATGAGTTTTGAAATTTCAGGATGACTTTTGACACCAGAAAGGATTTTTGCTTCAGATTTGTAATTTTTTAGTTTTTCAATTTTAGATTGTTTTCAAAAATTTTCTATCTAGGTTTGAAGATTTGTGTAGTAGTTTGTCTCGAGTATTATTCATTTCCAAAGGACCAAATAGATAGAAAACACGCACAAAAACAAGCAAGCAAAGCAAGAAATCATCTTAAAACAATGAATAAGGGCAAAAGTAACCTTGCACATGAACAAGAAATAGTGACTTATTGTGCTAATCCCTAGGAATGCTACTTGTGTATGTTCTCAAAAGTTTTTCAATAACGGACATAGTCCTAGAAAATGAAAAATTTGGCCTTGCTAGGGTTTTTAGTAATGGTCTAACTCTGCAACTTTTGTGATCTCAAGAGGGTGAACTCCAATCCAGGTGCACCGGGGTTTTGACACAGTCTAAGAATTTAAGCAATCAAGAGCTGCTAGGGAGATCTGACAGCCCAATAAGAGACCAAACTTGTGAAGATTTCTTCCACAAAGACATTTCTATAGCGGCTACTACTACCACGATGAAAATGGATATTACTACTCAAGGTTTCGTCCACGTGGTTGACCCAATAAAGGGAATATCCACTATGGTTAACCCTCTCTAAAGGTGACTCACAAAAGATACTACATGGGGACTAGATCGGATTCAAGGGTCTGGGCTTATGGTACTATCCAAAAAGGAAGTAGAGCATAATCCCCTAGCCTCTTCAATTCACCAAAACAAAGCAGATAGATTAATCTGACACACTAAGACTAAAATTATCTCACCAAGATTTGTGATGTCAACAATAATTTTTGATCGATCTCTCTGGAGAGAGAACATATCGATCAAACGTTGAGGACCAAACCAAGTAGAACATGAGACAATCACAGTATCCTCCCTACCTACAAGGGGATTTGTCATCAAGAAGAGCTTCACATGCATGAACAAGCGAATGAAGCGCACTCTCTCTAGATCATCCACAAATAGTGTTCATAGGGCCTATTTACTATGTGTAACAGATATGCAAAAAGTAAATCTATGTTCATTTTATAGCCCAAAACTCAAGTGTGAATTATGAAAGCTGTAAAGACACTCAAGCTTGACACACGAGAGTTCTTTTTATGTCCCAAAATGAAGTGTTATCAGATATAATAAAATACCTGAGTTCCTCACAATGCGCTTAGTAGATTTTACCTGTTTTAGCAATTTTTGAGCATTTGTCTTCTATCTTTTGTACCCACGGGATGTACCTGCACCTGCACCTGCAAACCACTATTATGAAAAACTTACCTATTCTTGTACATGAAACCCACTATTATAAAAATCCATCAAAAAAAAAAAACACAACTTCTCAACCCCATGTGGTAGAAAATCAAGTTAGTCAAAGATAATATGTCATTTGATAATCGAAAAACCTATTGTCATAAAAAATCAGATTCTGACCAGTCTACACTAAATCAATCATAACTTTTGCAAATTAAGACAAAATTAATTCAAACCAATGGAAGATGAAAGCTAACTCAATTACCTTTCCAAAAATATAAATTTTAGATCTGTATCATGTCATATGTGCATGTACCAATAAAAACATCAGTTGGATTTTGTAAAATTAGGTTTTGACCAGTCTTCACTAAAATGATCATAAATTTTGTAAATCAAGACAAAATTAATTAAAAATAATGGAAAATGAAAGCTAACTCAAATACCTTTCCATAAATATAAATTTTGGATCTGTATCATGTCATATATGCATGTACCAATAAAAACATTAGTCAAATTTCATAAAATTAGGTTCTGACCAGTCTTAACTAAAATGATCATAAATTTTGCAAATGAAGACAAAATTAACTCAAACCAATGGAAAATGAAAGCTAACTCTAATACCTTTCCAGAAATAAAATTTTTGGATCTGTATCATGTCATATGTGCATGTACCAATAAAAATACCAGTCAGATTTATGGAAAAACAACCTATAAATTTAGCACAAAACTCACAAAATTAACCTTATGGTCATGGGTTTGAGCCCCACGGTAGGTGCCAAAAATGTGTGTGTGAAAATTATACCTAGCTATGGACACAACACTTCAGTAAAATATTAGAGGTTAGCAAAATCAAAATCTGCAAGTAATTGAAACTAAGCTAACCAGATGATTTACTGCCTTCTAGTAGGTGCGAGTATGGTATTCTCAGATTAGACCGAGATCAGTGATAATGCAACACCTAAATGAAGGATTTAAAATGCAAAAATATGAAAGTAGTATGAATGAAAATTAATCTATTTTTTTTAATTTTGTATGCAATAAGATGAAAAACTTGATATGAAACTAATCTAGAATTGAATGAAATGATATGCAAATAAATCTAACAATGATATGCTATGAATGAATGCTATGAACCCTCAAAAACAATAATAAAAATCTCACAATCACCTTGTGTGCAAGAGAATGATTCTTCATATGTTAATTTGCCATAGTAAGTATGCAAATTCGAGGGATGTAGAGAGAGGGATGTTTGATTGAAAGCTTGAGGGATCTATTATGAAGAGTCGAGCCTTGTTTTTATAGAAATCCAGGGCTTGATGATGCATTGAGAAAAGCCATAAATCACTCTTGATAAACTCAGGTTGATTTTTGAGTTAACAAGAAATTAAGAATAAATAAACTAATAAAATCATGCAAAATAAGTTTTTATCTCAAAATAGAGTTTAGTTCACTTTTTCAACTCATCATCAGATGTTGAGTTTAGAAAGTTACCAAATTGAAATTGAAAATTGATTTAAAGTTAACTGCTTTTTTGATTGTGCATGATTTAATATGAATTAATTTAATAAATAAAGTGATTTATTTTCCACTTAACTGATTTTGAATTAAAACAATTGATTTAAGGGTTAATCAATTATTAAATCAAATTTTATTCCAATTAAATCATTAAATTTGACAACTTTGATTTTAAATCAATTAAATAAATATTCAATTGATTGTTTGTAGGAATTTTAATTTATTGTCAAAATAAAAACAATATTAATTAAGAATAAATGCAATTAAATCTAATTAAATAATTAAGTGGTAGAATTAAATTAATTAATTAAATATTCATCATATTCAATTAATCAACTTTAGGATAAATAATGACATTTATCACCAAATAATATTCAATTAAAGATAATTATGATAAATTAGGAATATTCAAGGAATATTCCCCAATGTAGAATTAAGATAATCAATTAGGTTTTTGATAAACTGATGTGCAAATGTGCCTTAGGTTAGGACTTTGATGTCGATTTCGATCGAATTGTTGATGTAAGAGGTTAATGAACCTATAGCCCATTTTTGGGGTATTACAGATACCAACATTAATTCCATGACCAAAATTAAATACACAAGTCAGCCTCAATAGAAAACTAAAATAAACAACTCGGTGAGCAAGGATAACCAAGCACCAGTAAAGGATAACCAAGCGTGAGAGAATTAACTGGCCAAATCGGTTAACGAAGGAACTGAGAAACTACCGAGTCAACTCTGTCAAAGAAGGAAGCAAACAACATAGAAAACTTCAAATTTGTTTTTGGTGACACAAGATTGCCAAGGACCTGAGATGCTCCTGCATCAGACACCTGGGGTTGTTTGAAATGATTCTATGAATCATGTAGCAGGTACAACCTTAGTTGAATCCAACTCAAATTGTGAAATCCATGAATTGTCTTCAGTCGGTCTATTCTTCCAATTTACCAAATATTCCATATACTGTCTTCCTCTTGTGCTTCTGCCAACTCTTTATTCCAAAATCTGCTCAAATTGTTTTGTCTTCTTCTTAGGATAATCATTTGATACTGCCATTTCTTTATCTGATTCATGATACTCATACAAATCAAAATTTTTGAATATAGGTGATATATCCATGTCCTCAGGTAATTCAATCTCATAAGCATTTCCACTGTCAAATCTTTTCAGTATCTTGCAAGGACCAAACTTCTTCATTTTTAGCTTTCCATATGTTTCGACAAGAAATCTTTCTTTCTTCAAATGAACCGTTACTTCATCACCAACAAAAAATGTCTTATGTCTCCTTGATTTATCAACTCTATCTTTGTATTTATGATTACTAATTTCCAACTTATGCTTCACTTCCTCATGCAATGTCTTCATGAACTCAACAAACTTTACTCCTTCAACACTTCTCTTTTCTTTATCAGCAATATCTCTTGAATCTGATATACCTCTTGGTTGTATCCCATTTACAATCTCAAAAGGTATTTTCCCAGTACTCCTATTCACTAAATTATTGTATGCAAAATCTTCTTGTGCCAACATAGAATCCCAATTACTCAGTGTATCTCCAACTAAACATCTCAAAAGATTACCCAAACTTCTATTTACAACCTCTGTTTGTCCATCTGTCTGTGGGTAAAATGTAGAACTATACCTCAACTCGGTGCCCAACATTCTCCAAAGAGTCTTCCAAAAGTATCCAAAAATTTACTGTCTCGGTCAGAGATGATACTCGATAATCCATGCAATCTGGCAATTTCCTTAAAGAAAAGATCTACTATATGTACTACATCTGATGTCTTCTTACAAGGTACAAAATGTGTCATCTTAGAAAATCTATGAACCACAACAAATATAGAATCATTACCTCTTACTGTCTTTAGTAAGCCAAGAACAAAATCCATACTGATGTTAATCCAAGGTTTCTCAGGAACATGAATTGGTATATACAATCTAGTATTCTGACTTCTTTTGCAACTTGCCAAACTCCACAACTTTTCACAAATTTCTTAACATCCTTATACAATTGTGGCCAAAATTATTTCTCCTTAAGAAAATTCAATGTCTTATCAATTCCAAAATGTCCATCCAAACCACTACTATGTTTCTCCTTTATCAAATTAGTTCTCATTGATCCTCTTGGTATACATAACTGAATACCTTTAAACAACATACCTTCTTGAATGAAATAGTCTTCCCATTTAGTACTTGGTTGATCTTGAATAGGTTCTCTGCACTTTCTCCACTGCTCAAAACTATTAGGATCAGTTTCATACAAATCTTTCATGTCATCAAAGCCAAGAACTTCAATTCTCATCTTGGTCATCAAAGATCTCCTTCTACTTAATGCATCAACAACTCAGTTAGTTACTCCACTCTTATGTTTTATCATAAATGTATAACTCTGCAAATACTCAAGCCATTTCATATGTCTCTGATTTGACCTATCCTGACTACCCAAATACTATAAAGCCTTATGATCAATATAAAACACAAATTTAGTCGGTATCAAATAATGTCTCCACTTATTTAGGGTTTGAACAATAGCATAGAACTCTTGATCATACACATAATATTTCCTTTTGCATCATTCAATTTATCACTAAAGAAAGCAAGAGGTTTACCTTCTTGACTCAACACAACTCCTATTGCACTACCACTTGCATCACATTCAACTTGAAATACCTTATTGAAATCAGGTAAAGCCAATACAGGTAATTCAACAACCTTCTACTTCAAAGCCCCAAAACTCTTATTAGCTCCATGTGTCCACTTGAATTCTTTTTGTCTCCTCTCATAGTCTCAGTCATAGCATTGCAAATTGAACATAAATTTCTAATGAGCTTTTGGTAAAAAATTTCTAAACCATGGAATGATCTTACCTCACTAGCATTTTTAGGTATAGGCCAATTCAAAATAGCTTCAACCTTTTCAGGATCCATCTTCAAACCATCAGCTAAAATCATAAATCCCAAATACACAATTTCCTCTTTCATGAAGGAACACCTTTTCATGTTAATCAATTGCTTTTATTCTTTCAATCTCTACAATACTTATTTAACATGCAATAAATGTTCTTCTCTAGTCTTACTGAATATCAGAATGTCATCAAGATACACAATCACAAATGTACCCAAGAATTTATTCAAAACCTCCTTCATTAGCCTCATGAAAGTACTCGATGCATTAGTTAAACCAAAAGGCATAACCAACCACTCATACAAACCTTCTCTTAGCTTAAAAGAAGTCTTCTACTCATCTCCTTCTCTGTTCTGATTTGATGATATCCACTTTTCAAATCAATTTTGGTAAAATACTTTTCTCTAGTCAAACTATCTATTATGTCATCCATTCTTGGTATAGGAAACCTATATTTCACTGTTATCTTATTGATTGCTCTAGAATTAGTATACATTCGCCATTCTCCATTCTTCTTCAGTGCCAATACAACTAGTATACACAAGGAATCAAACTTTCTCAAATGAAACCTTTCTGCAATAATTCTTGAATCTGTTGGTTCAATTCCTAATTCTCGGTAGGTGTCAACCTATGTGGTGCCTTATTCGGTAAAATAGCTCCTGGAATCAGATCCATGCAATGATCAATGCTTCTCTTTAGTGGAAAACCATTAGGTACATTATCAGAAATGATCTCCTTATACTCGGTGAGTATCTTATCAATCTCTTTAGGGATGCTATCCTCTATTTTCTTACTCAGTTTGTTAGGAATCATGACAAAACACACATCATTTTTCTTCAAATCCTTAACAAACTTTCTTCCTTCCATCAGAAAAACTTTCACAAATGTACAAACACTACTAAAAGGTTCTTCAATCAAAGGTAACAAGATTTGTCTTCTCCCATAAGCCCAAATAGTATATTTATGCAATCTTCCATCATATATAGCATGTCTATCATATTGCCAAGTTCTACCCAACAAAATATGACAACAATCCATAGGCATGATATCACATAACACCTTATCATAGTAATTTCCAATTTTCAAATTCACATAACATTGTTCACTTACCAATGATGTATGCGCATCCTTGATCCATGAGATTTGATAGGGCTTTAGGAGTTTCAACCTTTCCAATTGAAACTTTGTAACCATTTCCTTAGATGCCACGTTATCTAAGCTCTGACTATCAATGATTACTTTACATACTTCATCAAAAAATCTACATCTGGTGTTGAAAAAGCTTTTCCTTACTGAATCTTCCTTATTACTTTCACTCCACAGTGCTCTCCTGACCATCAAGTTCTTTTCCTTCTTTGGTTAATTCAATAAGTCTTCTTGTACCAAGGCATTTCTACTACTACCGACCTTCTTACTTTCATGTGTACATTTAAATGATCTATGTCCTTCTTGTCCACAATTGTAACAAGTTCCTTAGAATCTACCTCTATTATAACACCTTGGTAACTACTACCTCTTCCTCTACCAGAACTTTCATCTTTCCACTCAGTCCTGCC
>BSBK01000333.1:2012500-2080000 GCA_027943335.1 Chamaecyparis obtusa
AGTCTAGGCTTTTCTAGGAATTTAAGAAATAGATAAAAGTTTATTTATTTCAAAAGGTTTTAGGTTTTGATGATATTTATTAAAATATTTTTAATAAACATGAGGATTTAATATTTAATCTTAATTAAATATTTTTGAGTTGGGATAAGGGTTATAAAAAGATGAAATCAGTCTTTAATCAATATTAAAGAGGGATTAGAAGATTCTAGAAGAGGTTTAGGATCTTTAGGATATTTCTAAGGTTTTGGAAAAAAATAAATAAAATATTTATTTTTTGGTTTTTTGGTCAATTTATTAATTAAATAATTAATAAATATTTTTGAGTTGAGATTAGGCTTAGGAAATGATGGGATTAGCCTTTAATCGAAATTAAAGAGGGATTAGAAGATTCTGGAAGAGGTTAGTGGTTTTAAAGAAATTGGCAAGATTTTGGGAAAAAAATAAATGAATTATTTATTTTGGGATTTTTGGTCAATTTATTAATTAAATAATTAATAAATAGGGGAATGATGTTTAAATAAGATTTAAACATTTTTGGGAGGGATTTCTTAATTAAATATTTTTAATTAAGATAAAGGGATTTAATGACATAAAAATAAATAAATAAATAAAATAATTAATTAATTAATAAATGATGATGTCATCAGAGATTTTTTCAGAAAATAAAAATACTTTATTTTCTCAAGAATTTTTAGGTGTCTACAGTTCTATAATCATTACCCATCCTCCACTCTCCATTTTTATTTGATGCTAATACTATAGGTACTGTTACAAGTAGTAGTTGTCATTGTACCAAAATATTAACTTGTTAATGCCCGATACAACCACTAGACTTATAAAAGACATAGAAGGTGATTAAGCCATGATACAAAACCAAAGAGAGACGCTGGCCCACTGCCAACAATCCCCCTCCCAGCGTCACTCGCCATGGCCTATGTGGATTTGAACCTGTGACCAAGATCTAATACCACTTGTTACAAGTATTGGTTACTGTTGCACCAAAATATCAACCTATTAATAAAAGATACAACCACTAGACTTATAGATGACATAGGAGGCAGTTAAGCCATGTCACGAACCCCATGAGGGACGCTGACCCACTACCAATAGATACTGCACAAGGAGTCAAAATTTCTCTAATCTAACCTTTCTGCAACAACTCGTACACTTGTCTATTTAATTCTTCATTTTATTCTGGTGTTATTTGATGTACTTCTTTATTAGGTAAACATGCTTTCGGAATTAGATCCATTAAATAAATAACAATTCTTATATGTGGAAACCCATCTTGGATATTATCTAAGATTATGTCCTTATATTCACCCAACAATTCTCTTATTTCTTTAGGTTGTTCTCCTACTAACTCTATATCAAGCCTCTTAGGAATCAAAACATAATACACTTTATCATTTTTCAATCTATCTAAGAATTTCCTACCTTCAACCAAAAAAACTCTACCATTGGTACAATTATCATTATTAGGAGTTTCAACTAAAGGAAATAACACTTAGGTTGTGGAATTTTCAACAATGGTATACCTATTATTTATCCCATCATGCAAATCTTTTTTATCATACTGTTAATACCTTCCCAACAATATATGACACACAACCATAGTTGTAACATTAAAAAGAAATTAACCATGATAAGATCAACCTATTTTTGGTTTCTAAAGGAATTCCTCACTCACCAGTACCTTATGGCCATCCTTTATCTAGGTAGTCAAATAGTGTTTCAAATACTTTAATCTTTTCAACTACAACTTTCTCCCCAATTCCTTAGAAGCTAGGTTATCTGAGCTACCACTATCAATTACTACTTTGCATCATTTTCCTTCAACTTTTCATCTTTTCTTGAAAAAAATTCTCCACAACAATGACTCCTGGTCTGGTTCTTCATGACATAGGACTCCTTATAATTAGGGCTTCTCCATTTTTAGGCTAGTTCAAATGTTCTTTAGATTATATTCTACCACAAAATCATTTCTACTACTACTCTCAGTCTTTTTTCCTAAACTTCCTTAAGTACATTCAAAGGCTTGGTGTCCTTCTCCACCATATTTGAAACAAGTTCCTCTAGACACTCTTTTGACATCCTTCCTATAGTTATGTGATATGTATGGAGTTCAAATTTATGAACCAACAGAAAGTGCCTCTATTTTACTAAGGCATGGACCACTACTGATAACTCCAGATCATGGGTGGGATAGTTGAGCAACTAAGCTCATGATCTTTGAGCTTCCTAGATTCATAAGTGACAACTTTCCCTTCTTGCATAAGGACTTCCCCAATCCCTTCCAGTGAGGCATTGGTAAAGACCACAAAGTTTCCTAAGGGTTTGGGGACCACCAAGATCGGAGCACTGGTTAATCTTTCTTTCAAGCACTGGAAAGTAGTCTCACAATTTTTTGACCATACAAATTTCTTCCCTTTACTTTGTAAGGAAGTGATGGGATGAGCTATTCAAGAGAACTCCCTAACAAATTGTCTATAATAACCAGCCAGTCCTGTTAGCACTTTTTCTTGTAGAATCACTATATAGCTATTAAGCTTGACTCTTAGACTCCTAATTCCATATTATTATAGGGAAAATGCTAATTAACAAGGATTTAATCCTCCTACACTTTGGGCTCCACAGACCTAGGAGGGTGTACCTATCTTTAGACTTACTACTTCACAATGAAATCCTACGGTAGATTAGGGGTTCTCACAATGATTTACTAATGTCTTTTACTACAATTGATGTAGAGCTTAGAAAGCCAATCCATGATATTAACAAAAGTAAACAATCATTGTAGAAAAATGGCAAATGTGACAAGGATATTCACCCTTCTTCTCTTTGAGTTCAAAACTTAGGTGGGCTAACCTATTAGATTCAATTCTTCAATGAATTGCCAACAATGTCTGTACTATTCAATACATATTCTGAACATTCATGCTTTTAAACATGAAATAGAAAATGATTTGAATTAATGATTGATGATGAAAACTACAAGGCAAGCAAGGACCAGTGCCTACTCCTTGGGCAGAGTCAATGAAAATATAAATCCACAGAAACAAATCAAGGGAACACTATAGAATGCCTTACAAACTATATGTAGCTCAGATTGAATGACTTACAAACTATCTTATCATTCCCATACTACTGTATCAAATCCTCACACTAATGCTTAACCCTCTGAAACCACTTATGAAACTTAGTTCTCTCCTTGAAAGAAACTCATAAATAGCTAGACAATTACCTTGTAACCGATATGTTCAGGATGCCTTAAAAACTAAACATACAAGAGCCATACATAGAAATGTAAAGAGACAACAACAATATGGAACATGAAACTGCACTGTATTTCATTAATATGTTCTACTTCAATATATTGAGACCTAAAGCTTAATAGTTAGACAAAATTAGAAGTCTACCCAGTAGCATAAATTTCAACCTCCTCATTACAATGGAGAAAAAACTAGATATAAGAGAATAGAGAAAACCATCTCAGTCACCAACACCTATCTGTCCCAAAACATATCTGCAACTGCTTCTTTCCCTAACCACAAAAATATGATATTATCTGGACTCAAATGGTTCATAGAATCAGAATCCTTGTTCTGAGACCTTTCTAGTGATATATGATACTTGATACTTCTGATAACATTTTCCCCCTGAATCTTTGAACAAACTCTGCTTTCTCGTGCACATTTCTTGAATAATTTTGAAATATTTGTTCCTTTTTCAATAGTCAAACTATTGAATTGAAATGATTTTATTTAAATATATGTATTTTAATCCTTTTCTCATATTGCACCAAATTTTGACACTTGTCACATGCTGATTTGCTTCTCTAAACTGGTCTTTTAACTCACCTTTAACTCCTACTCATTTGGAGACTTGGAGACTAAAAAGTCTCTAAGTCTCATAAACTTTTCCTTGACCTTGAGTTTATCTAGAGACTTGGAGACTAACATTAGTCTCTAAGTCTCTAAAGAAATTTTCTAACCATGGGTTTGTCTTGAGACTTGGAGATTACCTTTAGTCTTTGACTCTCCGAATCACCATTTAGAGACTTGGTGATTAGACTTTAGTCTCCAGGTCTCTGAATCTTCTTCACATGACTGCCAACATTAGGAGATCTAGTGACCATGCTAGTTTTTAGGTCTCTAGATTTTTATTGCTAACTGCCAAACCTCTCGAGATCACGCGACTGTGAGTCTCTGAATCTCCAAATTTTGGCCCCTTAACCGCTAGACTTCTATGGCTTGGTGACTGACCGCATCTCCAGGTCTCTAAATTTTCATCTGACTAGTGGTTTCATCTCATGACTTCGCTACCAGCTTCCATGTGTCACCTCATCCTCTTTAGCGCTCGTCTACAAAATATCTTCATTTCAAGTCCGCCGACACACTTCCAAAGGTGACTTCACGCGTGCGCGCATGCAGAGAGCCTCCTCTTCAACTTCAAAGTATACATTGTGCTTTGTTGTTATAAACTCTTCATATTTCCCTAGCAGCATGAATATGGGACTAAATCCCTCAAGGTTTTTAAAGCATTTGTATTTCTAGCACCAAAATATGGGGGGCCCACCATGCACTTTAACTATCCAGCCAAGAGGTCCACCAAATGGCCTCTTGGTTCTTTCTTCAAATCATAATATGTGTGTTTTAGTATACAAATACTTAAAACACTCAAAACCCCACGCATGTGGGATAACTATCTGTGCATTTTTCAAGCTTCTTGAAAGCTTCCTCCAGATGCGTTGGGTTTATATATGTGCTTGCCTTGCTCATTGCTTACCGGCTGACATTCTCCTATGAGCAGATTTCTCTGGCCTTTATTCAACGCGTGAGGTGTCCCTCTATTTTCTATGTGAGTCCCTTATATAGGAAAATCACATACTTATGCATGAGCCTCCCACCTCCATTAACACCTAGGCCTTTCATGGCTTGAGACCCCATCAATGTTTAACGCAGGCCTCTTCTTTCACTACATTGCCTCACGCAAGGGACCCCCATTTCAAGCTTGCACTGGGTCTTTTCCTTTACCAGGCAATCACTTCCATTATGCAAGGTATCCCACTTACCACATGCCAATCTTGCATTTACATGAGTCCCTTTGCATTGCGTAAGCCCTCCATTCACTTGTGCAGGTTGTCTTATTAACGCAGGTCTCCCTTGCAAATAAACGCTGGCTCATTTCCTTTGTTCTATGCATGGGCTGTTCCCTTTTTTTTATTGTCTTGCATGAGCTGGCACATTCATGCACATTCTTTGCATTGATCCAAATTTTGTCTTGGTGCATATTCATCTCATTTAAACATAGGCTGGGCACATTCTTTTATTGCATGGGTTCTCATCTTTGCAACCTTTAGGCACCTTGCCTCTTCCTGCATTGCACAAGCATTTCATTGCCTTGGCTACTAACTTTATCATTTATTGGTTACTCACATTGACTTCATTACTATGCATGAGAAGCCCCCTCCTTGTGGTTTGTGTGAGGTCTGATTCATTCTTTGACTATGCTGGCTTAGGCATTGCCTAATTTTGAGCTGGCAGTCTCTTAACCATATCTACTTGCCTCCAATCACTTGTGCAAGGCACCTTTATTTCTTCCTCTGTACTCAATTCAAGGCTCCCTCCAATTATTCACACAAGTTGTTCTTTATTTTAGCAATGTGGACTATAGCTACATGGAGAATGTGACCAACTAAGAGCATAATAACTTAGTATTCCAGTTGGAGTTGTTACTGCAGACCATGAGGGGGGGGCCTCTGGTTATACCTGAAACGCATTTCATGTTTGCGGATCAGGTCTCCAAAATCAAGAACACTGATACATCAAATTTCACATCTTTAACATCAGGTCCAAAAATCCTTAATGACACTAAACTACTTGACACATCACATACATTCATAGTAATAGCCCAATTGCCAGTGAGTTGACGCAATAATTGTTCACCAATGATTTAACATCAAAGACTCCACCCAGATATCTAGCAGTCACTTGAATGCGCTCTCTTAGGGTATGATCATAAAGAAGATCAGTCTTGTATATAGAAAAAGTGAGAATAATTCCAAGGTGTCTAGTTCAATAATTTAATGGACTGGTAAGGACCGCCCTTCCACTTGCTCTGGAACACAAAATGTTTTCACAATCTTCCCTCCTAGATTTTATATCAAGAGATGCAATATGAAACAACACCCTATGAATGGATAATAGGTGCATATTCATCTTTTTTAGATGATGTTTATGGGTTTCCATGTTCTTTATGGTTCAACTTTTTCTCCCTTTAAAATTGTTCCCTTTCTGATTGAAAAACTCTTTTGAGCACGTTAAACACCACTCACTAACAGCCTCCAAAAATGATCTGAAAAACTGACAAAAGGCTCTCATAGGGACATGCCACTGGGAAAAAAAATTCATTTCCAACACTACAGTATGCTTTTCAAAGGAAATTTCTCACAAAGATTCGAGCCAAAAGATAGGATTGAACAAACATGGCACCTTGAAAACTGAAACTCGCCATACTGTCAAATCACATAAGTTGCCCCCGGAACCGGCCTAAAAAACTCACCCACTAAAACTTTCATGATTCAAAATATTGGGCATTGATTCACCCTCATACAAGGAAAATGAATCCATAACTAGCTTCCTCAGAAAGTCAAATGATGAATTATCACCAAACACCAAAGCCATCCCGTCAGATAAATTCAGAATTTAAAACAATGAAATAAGAAGAAAATTGATTCAGAAATGGCATGGGAAAGTGGCCAAATGGATTGGTAGAGACCTAAAAATCATCAAGAAAGTATTCTTCTAGGTCTAAATTATGAAACAACTCTCAATTATGCCATACCTCTAACAGGGTGCAAACTACAAGGCCTCAAAGTAGGCTACTCAGAAAACTGGACAATGCACACTCAGAGAATTTTGACAATCTACAAACGCAATGGCTCTAGAAAAGTGACTAAATGGGCACATGGGGAGGTAAAAATTGGCAAGATGACTCACTCTCATGCCTAAAGTATGATGCAACAACCAACATTCAATGACCAATCACCAAGAAAAAGATGCAGACCTCCAAAGTGGGCTACTCAGTGAAAATCAGGAAACATACTAAATGTAGATTTTTGGGAACACCTTCAAATGACCACTTCAAAAACATGCCAAAACTGAAACCCAGGACCTAAAACCTATTAAAAATGTTGAATGATAGGTGATGAACACCCTATCCAAGTGATGTATTATGAAACTCAATAGGCTCCTTTTATCTGTGCACCCGAACTAAGCACCTTTTAATGATTTTCAAAGTACAAATTTGACACTTAGACAAAATTTTCAAACAATGGAGTCAAAAGATACTCTAATTTTTTGAGCTCCAACAAGTCCCATAAAGATGTGGACCTCAGGAATGTTAGTAAGAGTTGTCCACTCCACAATGGCCTGAATTTCAGCTAGGTTGACTTCGATGCCATCCCCTGAGATGACATGCCCAAGATACTTAACCTCTGTTTGGAATAATTCACACTTCTCTGGATTGCCATAAAGTTGGTTTTCTCTAAGGCATTGAAAAAATTGGCGAAGATGAATCTCATGTTCTTCAGGAGTTTTGGAAAACAATAAGATGTCATCCAAGAAAACTTTCACAAATCTACCCAAATAGGTTCTGAAAACCCCATTCATCAAGATCATAAATATAGAGGGGTCATTTTCTAGCCCAAACAGTACTACGGTGAACTCGTAGTGGCTATATCTAGTGCAAAAAGTTGTATGGTGAATATCAGCCTCCTAAATTCAAAGTTGATGGTATCCTGACTTAAGATCAATTTTTGAAAATATTTTTTCCCCTTTCATTTGATCAAATAGGTCGTCGATGCGCGGTAAAGGATACCGATATTTAATTGTGACTTTGTTGAGTTGATGATAGTCAATGCATAATCAGAGAGAACCATCTTTCTTCTTCACAAATATTACTAGTGCACCCCATGGGGACACACTAGGTCTAATAAACCCTTTTTCCAAAATACCTTCTAACTATAACTTAAGTTACCCAATTTCCTATGTGGTCATGCGGTACGGAGCCTTGGAGATGGGTTCTGCTCCTGGCACTAGCTCAATATGGAAGTTAATGTCCCTCTTGGGTGGCATTCCCGGTATTTCCTTTGGAAAAACATACAAGAACTCTTGTAATAGGGGATGATCTAGTGTTACATCTCTGCTTTCTCCTTTGTCTAAGTCATCCATTGAGACTCTAAACAACTGGAATCCCTTGCGCATGCACCGCTTGAGTTGCATCACAAAAATCATATAGAGAGAGATGAATCATTGTACCCCAACAATCTTCTTTGGTTCCCCTAAATCATCTGAACACTAAATACTCTTGTTTCTACAATCTAAAATGGCTTTGTGAGCATCCAACCAATCCATACCCAAAACTACTCCATACGAGCCTAAAGGAATCACTCGGAGATCTACTAAGGTGGAGAAAGGTCCTAGCCCTAACTTGCAACTCTGGACACAAGAGTAAGAATATTCTTACCCTAGAGGCTAGCTCAACCTACCACCTATCTTCCTACCTTACTACTGTCAGCCCACACTTCTCTACTAAAGAAGGAGAAATAAAGGAATCCATTGCTCCAGAATCAAATAGAATAGTGGTAAAGATACCCCCTAATGAACTGGGGTTTTGATGACTGATCCCTAATATTCAGCCTACCTATGGTCTAGAGTGGAAAATAATTGGTGAGATCTACCTATGTCACCCACTGTGGGTTCTGAAGTGGCTTGTCTATAGCTAGCTGCTGGGGTAGATTTTTGGGGACAGTTAACTGCAATATGACCGTGTTGACCGCAAGAGTAACATCTTATATTTTTAGCAAAATTTCTCCTTGTGGAAGGTGCACTCGACTATTGATAACTACCCCGACTAGAATTCTAAGGTATACTCTGAGCTGGTTGAGAATTCAGATATTTCTTAGCATGCTGCCAGTTGTGACAATTGTTAGATTGGGCACCCCCATTTTTGTTGTTGTTGTTGTTGTTGTTTTATTTAAATTTCCTTTTTGGGTGGTTCTGACTTCCTTTAGATGAAGAAGGATAGTTTTTTGGACTAGGTATTCCCTAAGTTTGATTCCCTTTGAATCCTATCCTGGCCTGAGAGGCATTACCTCCTCGGCCATCTATCTGACCTCCTAAACCCAGGGTCGCATTTTGTTCCAGAAAGCCTTAATGACTGCATCATTAACTATTTGAGGTTCAAAGATTCATACGCTGCCAGCCAATCAACCATTGAGGCTTCTAAGGAAGTGTTGAGTAAGCATGAATTCATCATATTTATATCTTGAGTATGGCTTGAGCTCAAATAAATGTCACTCATAATCATCAACTGACATAGTTAACTACCTTAAATTGTGAAACTCTTCAGCTCTTTCGTGCCTCTAGTGTTTAGAAAGAAATCAGGCTCGAAAGAGTTCTAAGAATAGTTCCGATGAAAGGGTGGTTATATCAATGTGAAGTTTCTCTTTCTCTGTTTCCCACTTCTTTGTTTCCCACCAAGTTAATGCAAAATCCCTAAGGTGAATAACTACAAACAAAGCCTTGGTATTGCTTCTGTAAGGGTGCATGGAAAATAGCCTTTCTAAATCTAGTAGCCAAGTCTCGACGGTGGATTTACCTTGAGTTACCTTAAATGGGTTAGTCTTAGTCCTAAGGAGGTCTTTCATGTGAGAAGAACACAAGGTATCATATTCTACTACCTTATCTCTCCTCCTAGGGCTCCTTCCCCTTTCCTTGTGGTGAGCGGTATTAACCTCCCCATGGTGACCCCTATCCTAACCTGCATCTAGCTTCTGCAATATTTGTTGTAAAAGTTCTTGTACTTGAGCCCCTTGAAAACCTCCTGAGTGGTTATCAGATTGATCCCCTCTACCTTCCCCCTCATAATGTTCTTCTTGTTGAGAAATTTCCTGGTGAGATCTGGGAGGGGTATTTCGGGTACCTCCCCTTCTACCATGGGTCAAAGGAGGCATCCTGTCATAAGTAAGGAGAAGGATAAGTTCAAGGGTCCTAATCCAAATTTAGTTTAAGTTTTCCTTAAATGAAAAATAACTTTAAGCAACATGAGCCAAGTTTCCTAGAGCCCCAGTGTGGCAACTTAGTGCTCTAATACCAAGATGTCATGCCCCGCTAGGGAATGAGGGAAGAGAACAACAAATTCTCATAGGAAAGAAAACCTATGTAACAGAATATGAAATTTTTCAAACTTAAAAAGATTTACATGTATAATAACATAAGAAATTTTTTAACTTAAATTCCTCCTATTGTTCCCAACTAGAAGTCTAACATTCCATTTTATTTTCATTAAAGATACTAATAACTTGAATAACTTTAAATCAATTATATTATAACATTTGATGAACTTAAAAGGAAATATAAATTCTTTCTTTCAAATATTTAACCTAACATTTTAGATCCATCTCTATTCTCTAAGTAATCCTTTATGAAAAACATAGCATTTGAAGTATTAATCCGATATAAATGAATCATTTAGGAACTTGAATAATTACATACATGAAACCATCCCATTTGAATTACTAACTTTTCTTAATCAATAATAATATCCAAAATTCCATCTCACTTTGAAACTTACTAAAATCCTTTTCTTCTAAAACAAACATGTTTTGCGTAAAGATTACATTTCCCTTTTTCCTTTCCCCAAATCAACCCTTCCAAAGTTACATCAATTGCTAAATACAATAAAGATTAAATTTACATTCATTTCCACTTGGGAGGTTACAATAATGACATAATTTTACATTGATAGAAAATAATGAAAGATAAGAAAAGAGCCATCTTTCTTCAAAACTGGAATAATGTACAAGCAAGAGTCCTTTCAGCACTACAACTACAGCTGATACCTCAATAAAGAAAGATTTACCACCCAACCACATGGATACCAAAAGGCCCACTCCCCTATGCTAGAAGATAAACACCAAGATCCATGCAAGAAGGAATAACTAGGCCATTCCTAGGGTTGAGATAACCTTTCCCAAACAACAACTGTAAAAAGAATGAAATTCAAATCCCTTGCCAAAAGGTTCACAAGACTTGGTAGAAACTCTAAGTGACAATCTAGGTGAGTGTCATCACATAGCCCTAACCCCTTGGGTTGTCCTAGTACTAGCCACTCTTAGCCCCGACCCCCAAGTAGGCACATGAGGAACCAAATGCCTTTTATAAGGACAAGGTCATTCAATTGTACCTATGCATAGGCACCTTCTCCCACTCCCATACATAGTCTTTAATAGTACTAAAGACATGGGCAAGGTTTTCATTTATCTTATTAAGTGTTTGATTCCACCCCATTAATTTAATTATAGTTATCAATTGATTAAAACAACTCATCAGTAGGTTTCCCTGGTAAGCCACTTAGGGCCCCAACCCCACATTGGGAGCCACTCACCTAGTGTTCTTAGGTTTTCTAACCTTACCCAAGCATCATAAAAATACAAAATATGCATAAAGACAAGTCATAGAATCATTCAATTCAAGTACTACAACCAAGAATCAGAATGGTTTAGGAAGTCATATAGTTGTCCTTGTCCACCAAACAACCCTAAAGCCTAATCTAGATTCCTAAACACATCAAGAAGCTCAAATAGGCACAAAAATGCACTACACAATATAAATCTAAAAAAATGAGTGATACAAATGACCCAACATCACTTAGGGTTATCCCCAAGTCACTTGGGAACCCTAAAACATCAAAAAGGTCCAAAACTATGGCCTGACAAAGAGTTGTGTAGTTGGTAACTCAAGTTGCATAGTTGGTAACTCAAGTTGTGCATTTGGTAACTCAATTTGCATAGTTGGTAACTCAAGTTTCACAGTTGGTAACTCAAGTTGTGCAGTTGGTAACTCAAGTTGCACAGTTGGTAACTCAAGTTGTGCAGTTGATAACTCAAGTTGCATAGTTGGTAACTCAGGTTGTGTAGTTGGTAACTCAAGATGTGTAGTTGGTAATGTGAACTGCATAGTTGATACCCAGAACTATGCAGTTGGTCAGGGATTGTGTTTTTGGCATAAATGACTTGTAGATTAGTTTTGCAGGAAGAACTGGGAAAGATGGAAACGTTGGATGTAGAATCAGGGAAAGACCCAATTGAGATCTCCTTGTTTTCCTTCAAAAATATCCCTCAAACCCATCCTTCCTACAAGGTATCCCTAGTCTAGATATGAGAATAAGAAAAAGATGCAAAATCTAGTATGCAAACAAGAAAGGAAAATAAGTCTTCCTAAAGTTTGAGAGTGTCTACAGACCTTTTAAACATACAAGGAAGTATAAAAAGGATCCTAAGAATATTCCACACTCTATCCAACACATGGAAGAAGATAAACCAATTCATAACAAAAAGTACAATAGTTGATGCAAACAACATATTTCAAACATATACATAATATCTTTTCTCTTAAGACTATCTCATTCAACAAAGAAGACATAATACAATAGTACAAACATCCTCCAAATTGAAAATTCATATAAGACAACAAGTAGTTATGCTTTCATACAATATAAGGAAAACATATAAGGAGGATCATTTCCAAGATAGATTCTACTTGGAGTCCTACCGAGAAATCATTGGAGAAGAAAGTCCAGAATGTCTTAGCCTACACCATAAATCCTCTGGATTCCTTCTGAATGCAGACACAAACTCCTCTAGAATGACTATGGTTTCCAAATTATGATATCATATCCAAAACAATAAAGCTTCCCTTGAGAGATTATTTCCAGCCCACTCCCATTCTCATAGAGACTCTTCCCATAAATAGATTAAGGAAGTAGTTGTACGGGAAAATACAACCGATGCAACCATCAAAAATAAAGGCTGGTTAATAGTTAGGCATAAATTTATCCTAATGAAAACCATTCCCGGAGAGGGATAATTAATAATAATCTCACAAACAATTCATTTATTTAAGGAAGGCCAATATTAACTTCTACCTCTAAGCATATTTACTATTACCTAGATTACCTAGGCTATACTAAAGGAGTTTTACTGTTAATATATATATATATACTTGACATCCATAAACGTAATTTTATTTAATTATTTATTAAAATTATTATAATTTCTTAACCAAAAACAATTATGTAAATATATGTAACCATATGCATATGTGTGCACCCATATGCCTATGTGTACATATAACTTTCTAAATATTATTATTAATATAATAAAACATATTATTATTAGTATCATAAAACATTATTTTACTCATACACTAAATCAAACTCTTACAAGATATAGTAGTTCATATAAGGTAACTACTAATAAAAGATAGAATATTCCATTAATTAGAATTAGAGTTACCAATCACAAAATATCATACTTGATAAATGTAAGAGGAAAGCAACAAGATCCACAAAATCTAACAAGTTGAGACAACTTAATAATTCACCATCCGACACAAGGATTGACTCAGGAATTCCCCAACCTAAGGAGTAGAAAGGTCAGAGGTAGGGTTCATTCTCATAGAACCTTGGTGTTATCTCCATAACAAAAACAATGATCGAGGATTTTGAGGGCACGCTCTGACTTGTGAGACCAGGTGGAGTCGATGTGTGGTACCTGCAAGCCTGCATCACTGAGAAGAGATACATGTGCATAGCTATAAAAAATATGATAAGACATTTGCAAGAAGATGACCAGGATCGATACATCATGTGGACCTCAACTAAGTGAGTAACTAGGACTTCATCCTGAATCATGAAAATACATCAGTCACATATACATGAAGCATGAAACATCATAGATAATAATGGTTAGATTCCAAATCCTTGGGTTAGATCTATTATTTACCATAAGCATATATAAGATAGATGATTTTCAATTTCATAAAAATTAAACAATAATCACAAATGAGTATGTCTAAATATTTGAGAAGCATATCACCATCCAAATAAGCATAATTGTAAACATATAGTTTCTAACCATCATAATGCAAAATGTCCAATCTAAGAGTAAAAGTATAATCATATGAGAGGGTATTACATGTAGTATAGATGTCGGCCAAAATGGTTTACCTAAGTGTTTGTGCCATAGAAAACACATATCTCAATTCTCTCTTACTCGGCATTTGATATCTATGGCAGTCTGCACTAACTGTTCTTCATACCCTGGTGCTCGGTACTAAGATCTCTACATAACTTGACATAAAATGAATCAGTTAATACTAAAGTACTTAGTGACCACTATCTTGCTTGACAATAACTACTTCTTGATAAGTGTACAATATACATGACTTGACCTATACATGATAACTCGGTCGCAGTGATGATCGACCAACATTGCCTATAAAATGACTAAGTGTAAAACAATAATAGACAAAAAAACTTAGGGATCAAAAATCTCCCCCTTTGACATTAGTGGGGAAAAACAATTGTCATGACATTTTCATTACATTTACAAGAGTACTTAGTAATAGCAAAAAATTCTATAGAATACTCCCCCTAAGACTTGATTCGGTCTTCAATTTTTTTTACATATATATATATACATAAGACTCCCTATTTGGCATACAACCATATATATATATACATTTGCAAAAAATAGTATGTCATACCATGGTTACTGTGTTCAGTTCCCTATTTTTTCTCTTTGTTGTTGTTCTAAACTCTATCATTTTAATATGCTTAATAAGCTATCATGGTAGTTATTTCCCCCTTGTTTTTGTCACTTGAAGTTCTTGGGGTGTAGGAGTTTTGAAATGTTTGTCTAGAAATGGTTTGTGAAGCTGCATGACCATCCCTAATGCATTGTCCCAACTGGACCTTAAAAACTTCAAAACCTCAAAATTCACTTCTAGCTCGGCAACTAACTCATCTAGGCTCTCAGTAACAGAAAGATGAGGGTCTTTAGGAACTAATTATTTTGTCATGACTAATGCTCTTTTCATAGCCTCAAGATAAGGTGTTAACACTGTTTGGATAGCGAGTATTCTAGCCCTTATTTTACCATCATTAGCCACCAACTCAGCTAATCTACCTTGGGCATGTAATAAAATAGTAAAATGAATAGAGTTGGAACTTGCATCCATGCTCAATGAGTGACCTATAGAATTTAGATCTAACTATAGTTTTTCTATCAGATCCTAGTTGTCCTTTGTAAATTCTTATACATTGCATAACTTCTTGTACAAAGAATGTGCATTTTGTACAACTTCTTCTAATTTTTCTACTAAGGTAGAGAGTTCTACCTATTTCACTACAATGTCTGCAGAGACCTTATTGAGTATTTTGGTCTCAAACTTCCTTTCTGACCACTGCAACAACTTTTCATTAGCCTCGTTGTTATCATCAGTCACTTTCTTGACTATATGGACAAGTTTCTCCATAATAGGTTCAGATTCATTTACATCATTCATCTCAAAAGCATCTATGAAAAACCTTTTATCTCATGTAGTACTTGCTTTTGTTGATGTTCCCTTCTCATCTCTTCTTGTTTACTCTTCTTCTTTAGTAGATCTTGCAAGATTTGCATTTGTTCATAGGCCAAGTTATCAGTGTCTGAATTAGGAATCACTATAAATTATTTGAGTGTCACCTGTGTGGCAGGAGATTTCTCCTTCTTCTTTTGTGACTTCTTCCTTGGTATAGTTCCACTCGACATCTATATGAGATCTTTTATTTCCTCTTATTCCTTAGGCTCTTGTGTGTCGTATTCTTTCTCTCTCTCTCTCTCTCTTGTCCTTTTCCTTCTACTCCACATGGGGACTCATTACTACCAATGCAGATAGTTATGCTTTCTCTTTTCTTGTCTCCTCGGTAGATGTAGGCTTGGGTGTGATTTCTGACTTGTCTTGTTCCTCAGTATTAGCACTTTGGGAGACTAGTAGATAAACTATAAATTTATGGGGGCTTGCTAGGGTAGTCTCAATAGTTTTTGTGCTCTTAATCTATGGATAATATTGCACTTGTATTATCGGATTGATGCTCAGTAGAGATTTATCCTTGGCTACCTTGGCTTGAATATGCTACTAAATTTCTTCTTCGGTTAATATATTTGTTTTTACTGGAGTGTCCTTAGTGATATCAGAAATAATTATTTCATCCTATTTCTTGCTCTCTTCAGCCTTGTTTTTTGCTTCCTCTTGAACCTATTGTGCACTAATATCATCCTTTTTGTCCAATTCTACTCCTTTGGATGTGCTTGCACTCGGTTGTGCACTCTTATCTACTAAAAGACCAAAAATTATTTTCCATAACCTTATAATTTTTTGTACAATATATCCAACCTTGTGTTGAAGGATGGAGTATTCTCGGAGCTTGGGGATGAATCTATTCCTATACTGCTCCATATAGTATTGAATGTATGCAAGGGATAAGTGAGGCATGACTTAAGCAAGAGTTCTCTCCCTGATTTGCTTCCCAGTCATTGAGGCATATTCCCATTTCTGAGCTAAACTTTGGTACAATTCATTAGGAATCAAGCTCCCCAGTTGAAGTGGTTTCATCTTGAATGTACATAGCATCTCAAGCATAGCTTGTTCTACTCTCTCCTTGTCATCAATACTCAGTTTCTCAAATTTAACTTGCTTAAAGCCTACTAGGCCAACATTTCCCTTGATGTTGTGGCATATTTCATCTTCATTTTGTGATCTCTTTTGTGATGGAGCCATCTTCTTTACAAACTCATCACTATCAGTTTCCTCACCATCCTTTCCCAAAATAAGATTTCTTCTTGGTTTCTTCCTTATCTAGTTGGGAATTGCCTTAGGCTAAACTAATTTTCTTTTCCCAAATGCAGGGGTCTTCTTTTGTGGCTCAGTAGCTATAATAGTGGAAGCTTCTCTAGTTCTAGGCCTAAGTATTGGGGAGGAAATAGACTTAGGAATCTATACTTGTTTCTTGATAGGCTCAGAAACTAATGCCTTCTTTCCTTTCTTCACTACCAAAGTATCCTCCTCTTCACTTTCTTCTAACTCACTAGACTTGTCCTCTCCTAATCCTTGAGTCAATGAAATAGGTCCATCTACCTCTTCTCCTAAAATTTTCTCTATGTTTTTAACTATCTTCTTGATGCAGGAGCATCTTGGGTCTTTGAGAAATCTTGCATCAACCAAAAACATTTCCTATTTTTTTTCTATTCCTGTAGGTTGTTTTCATTGTATCCATTGTATCTATTGGTTTCTTGTCATGTGGATTTAATGTGATGATGTGGAGCTATTTGTGAAACTTCTCCTAAGAGAGAAAATCTTAATTCATCTGGAGTTATGAGTTATCATCATTTTCCTCGAGTATCAACTTTCCAGCCAATTTTGCATCAAACATGGAAGGTCCTTGCCTTGCGCAGTTTTGTATAAGGAAATGGGACCTTTCCAAGTTGGGGATTTGTTCTTTGATCAGTGTGGACCTAAATGTTACTTCGCATTGTGTTGTGTTTATTATTTCAGTAGTTTTGGTTTTCTCTCCCTAAGTGGACCTATAATGTAATTAAATGCCTGACTAGCCAACTTGTGGCTTAGCTGGCTATATAAGAAGCTTAGGTTGGTTTAGATGAAAAAGGTGGTAGCATATAGAAGGTGGTAGTAGATTAGTAGTAGAAAAGAGGAAGAAACATGCAAGTTGAGACTCAGAATTCATAATTCTCTTTGTATAAGGTCGAAACCCAGAGGGCCTCACAACTAGGCATGTTGAAGGATTTATAATTATTATACCAATGTGGTTTCCAATTTCCTTTCCTTATTTTATGTTGTGTTTTCACCGTTTCATGTGAATTATATTTTTCTTTGGTGTGTAACTCTGAGCAGGGCTTGTTGGTTGATTCAAGTAGAGTCAATTCTACTTGATTCTTCTTGTATCTACCCTACCTTTGTGTTAGGTGGTATCAGAGTTCTTTCTTTCTTGTGTCTTGGATCATGGAGAACCTTATTGGATTTTTTGTAGGGTGGTAGATCTAAGATCTAACCTATAACTTGTAGAAGGTTACGATTTTGCTGGAACCTAGTTATCAAGATGGTTCACGGTAGAGGAAATGATAATGCTATCATGGATATGTTGAGGAAGATTGTAACTAGGATTGAAGCTATAGAGATATCCCATAGAAGAGGCACACATCTTGAAGATGTTAGTGATGAAGAAGAAGCAATACCTAATCCTAAACCTGAAGTTGAGCAGGATGAGGAAAGACTTTTGAGAGTTTTATCTAAGGCTAACTCCAGACCTACAGTTGAAGTTTCTTGATATGATGGAAGACTTGAGACCAATGCAATTTTGGATTATATCTCTAAGATGGATAAGTACTTTGAGTATGAAGGTACTCCTAATAATAAGAAATTTAAGATAGCAATCACAAAGTTGAAAGGTCATGCATCTCTTTGGTGGGATCATTTGCAAACTGAGATATATAAAAGAGGAAAAGAAAAGATCAAGACATGGATGAAAATTCTTGGAAAGATGAAGAATAAGTTTCTTCCAGCTGATTACCAAGTTCTTTTGATGAGAAAGATGCAAAATTTGAGACAAAGTGACATGAGTGTGAAAGAATATACTGAGAAATTTTATGAATTGGATATTAGATCTGGACATGTGGATGATGAAGTTGAGAAGGTGGCTAGATACCTAAATGGCCTAAGGACATCGATTCAAGATGAGATTAGACATGTTAAAATAGATAGTGTGGAAGAAGCATACCAATTTTCTTTGAAGGAAGAAGAGTGATTGAAAAAAAGACATGATCAAAGATAGAGAGGAAGAGGTGGCAGATTTTAGAGAAGTAGAGGCAGAACTTATGGAGAAAGTAGTAGATCTGACAATGTAGTGCAAGATACAGGATGGAAAGATGAACCTGCTAGTAGGAGAGGTAATTACTCTAGAGGCATCTATACTGGTTACTCTAGGAATAATAGTAATGGGAAAAGAGATGAGAAATATTGGTTTAAAGGTACTTGTTACAAATGTGGTGAAGAGGGACATAGAGCTTTTGAATGTACTAACTCTAGAAAGAAGACTGGAGGTAATAGAAGAAATAATTTTTCTTGTGAAGAAGTTGAGGAATTGTCTAATGAACTTGAACATGGTGATAACTTGATGCTAAGAAGGATCTTGCATAATGAAGAAGCTGATGAGGGACCTATTTTGAGAAAAATTTTGTTCGGAACCAGATGTAAGATCACAGATAAATGTTGCAAGATAATCATTGATAGTGGAAGTTCTGATAATTTGGCATCTGAAGAGATGGTTAACACCTTACAGTTGCAGAGATTAAGACATCCTAAACCTTACCATATTGCTTGGATCCAGAAGGAGCATAAACTACTTGTAAATGAAAAATGCCTTGTTAAATTCAAAATTGAGAATTATCATGATGAAGTCTTGTGTGATATTAAGCCTATGGATTATTGTCATATTCTTTTGGGTAGACCTTGGCAATATGATAGGAAATATTTGCATGATGGTAGATTGAATCAATATACTATTTGGTAGGATGGGAAAAAACAAATTTTGTTTCCTTTGGTAGAGAAGTTGATGAAGGTCAATGTACGATGATCAGAGTATGCTTGGTTGAGGGTAAAAATTTTGTAAGAGAAATGAAAGAACATAATGTTTTATATGATTTGATTCCAAGAAAAACTAAGAAACAAGATGAATTAGAACATGCACATGAGGTTAAACCTTTGTTGACTAAATTTCATGACATCATTTATGATAATGTACCTGATGGTTTGCCTCCTATGAGAAGTATAAGTCATTGTATGGATTTGATACCTGTAGCTAGTTTACCTAATAAAGCACCACATAGGTTGACACCTGATAAAAAGACTGAGTTGAACAGACAAGTGGAAGAATTACTTGAAAAAGGTTTGATTAGGGAAAGTATGAGTCCTTGTGCAGTATTTGCTGTGTTAGCACCGAAAAAGAATGGAGAATGGAGAATGTGCACTGATTCTAGAGCTATAAACAAGATAACAATAAAGTACAAATTTCCTTTGCCTAGGATGGATGAAATAATGGATAGTTTGAGTGGAGAAAAGTATTTCACAAAGATTTATTTGAAGAGTGGTTATCACTAGATTAGGATTAGAGAAGGGGATGAATGGAAAACTTCTTTTAAGACTAATGAAGGTTTGTATGAATGGTTGGTTATGCCTTTTGGTTTGACTAATGCACCTAGTACTTTCATGAGCCTGATGAATGAAGTTTTGAAAATATTCTTGGGTAAGTTTGTAATTGTATATCTTGATGACATTTTGATATTCAGTAAGAGTAAGGAAGAACATCTTGAACATATCAGACAAGTATTGTAGAGATTGAAGGAAGAAAATTTGTTGATTAATTTGAAGAAATTTTCATTTATGAAAGAAGAGATTGTGTACCTTGGTTTTGTAATTTTATCTCATGGATTGAAGATGAATCCTAAGAAAGTGAGTTATAATTGATTGGCCTACACCAGAAAATGTTGGAGAGGTAAGACCATTTCATGGATTGGCAAGTTTTTATAGGAAGTTTATCAGAAATTTCAGTTCTATTTGTAATACTATGACTGAAACTATGAGAGGAGATAAAAAGGATTTCAAATGGACACATGGAGCACAAAAGAGTTTTGAAACATTGAAACAAAGAATTATATAGTTGCCTACACTTGGTTTTCTTGATTTTAGTAAGGTTTTTCAAGTTAAATGTGATGCTAGTAGAAGTGCGGTTGGAACTATTTTGAGTCAAGAAGGAAGACCTATAGCTTTCTTTAGTGAAAATTTGAATGATGCTAAGAGAAAATATTTAGTTTATGACCAGTAATTATATGCTATTGTTCAAGCTTTGAAGAAATGGAGACATTATTTGATGACTAAAAATTTTGTGTTGTATACTGACCATAAAGTTTTGTAGTATTTGGGAAGTCAGAATAAATTGAATCAGAGACATATGAAGTGGGTTGAGTTCTTGCAAAAAGTTTCCTTTTCATTCAAGCATAAAAGTGGACAGTTGAATAAATTTGCTGATGCCTTGAGTTGAAGAAGAAATTTTCTGACATAAATGAGAGTTGGGATACTTGGTTTTGATGATTTGAAGTGTTTGTATGAAAATGACCTTGATTTTGCAGAGCCTTGGAAATCTTGTAAGGAAAAAACAATGAGTGATAAGTGGACTGATTATTTCATTCAAGAAGATATGTTGTTTAAATGATTTTAGTTGTATATACCTAGAGAATCTATGAGATAGAACATAATAAAGGAGAAACATAGTGGCAGACTTTTTAGACATTTTGGGATTGATAAGATTGTGAAACTGATTTCGTAAAGATAGTTTTGGCCACAAATTTATAGAGATATACAAAGAATGGTTAGAGGTTGTAGAATTTTCCAAACAACAAAAGGAACTAGTCAGAATTTGGGATTGTATACACCATTTCCTATACCTGATAGACCTTGGGAAAATATGACTATGGACTTTGTTCTTGGATTTCCTATAACTCATATAGGTAATGATTCTATTCTGGCAGTGGTTGACATATTTTCAAAGATGGCTCATTTCATACCTTTTAAGAAGACATTTGATGCATTACATGTAGCTAAATTATTTTTTAAAGAAGTGGTAAGATTGCATGGTTTGCCTAAATCTATTATTTCAGACAGAGATACTAAGTTTACTGGTTACTTTTGGAAAATAATTTGGAAGAAGATGAATACAAAGTTGAAGTTTAGTTCTACATTTCACCCTCATACAAATGGACAGATTGAAGTTGTGAACAAAAGTTTAGGGAACTTGTTGAGATGTTTAGTTGGAGATAAGCCTTATAATTGGGATTTAGTTTTGGCACAAGAAGAGTTTGTGTATAATAATTCTGTGAATAGAAGCACTAAGAGGACAACATTTGAGATTGTTACTATATTTAATCCTAAGGGAACCATAGAGTTGAGAGATTTTCCTACCAAGACAAGAAGAAGTGTTGAAGCTGAGGATTTTGTAGTCTTCATGAGAACTTTGCATGATGAAGTCAAAAGGAATTTGGAGGACAGTAATCTGAAATATAAAAAGAGAGAAGATCATAGAAGTATACATAAATATTTTGATGTTGGAGAAGAGGTTATGATTCAATTGAAGAAGAATAGATTTATAGTTGGTATCTACAACAAGCTAAAAATGAAGAAGTTTGGACCTTGTAAGATTCTGAAGAAATTTGACAATGGGAATGCTTATGAAGTGGAATTACCAGAGGACATGGATATATCACCTATATTTAACATTACTAATATATTTGATTACTTTGAATCAATAGATGAGATAGAAGATAATATAGATTATCCTAAGAAGAATAAAGATAGCATTGAGAAGATCTTAAATAGTAGAGTGAGCAAGAGTACCAAAGGAAAAGATTACATGGAATACCTAGTTTAGTGGAAAGATAAGCCAGTTGAAGATAGTTCATGGATTACACAAGATGAATCAGATATTTATGATTTAGGTTAGAATATGAGAATTTCCTGATGTGAATATTAGTTCTTTATTTACCCTAGGTGTTTGATGAAGAAGCATCTTGGATCTTTGAGAAATCTTGCATCAACCAAAAACATTTCCTATTTTTTTATGTTCTTGTAGGTTGTTTGCGTTGTATCCATTCCAACTATTGGTTTCTTGTCATGAAAATTTCATTAAATGATGTGGAAATATTTTTGAACCTTCTCCTAAGAGAAAAAATCTTAATTCATCTGGAGTTAAGAGTTATTGCCATTTTTCTCGGGTATCGACTTTCTAGCTAGTTTTGCATGAAATCTGGAAGCTACTTGCTTTGCACAGTTTTGTATGAGGAAATGGGACCTTATGAAGGTGGGGATTTGTTCTTGGATAACATGTGGACCTAAATGTTACTTTGAATAATGTTGTGTTTGTTAGAAAGTAAAGTCCACCAAGATAACTGAGAGGGGGGGGTGAATCGGTTATCAAATAATTATAAATTTTATTAACTTCAACAGTATTTAACCATGTAAGCAATACAATTACCAACCATAGAAAGATATTCATACACAATAACACAATGACACAAGATATGTTGACTAGGGAACCTCTTGATCAAAGAGTAAACCCCAGTGGGAATGATGCCCACAAAAGATGCACTAATATGAATATTCCTTGTGAAAGGATGGAATCTATTAGGAGTCTTATGAAATACATTTAGTACATATGAATCCTGGTTAGGAGATTTTGAATCTCTGTTAAAAGATTCTAACCCTGTTAAGAGTTATGGAAGATAGAAGGACCCACTTCCCAAATAGCTTCAATGGCAAGATCATTGAACACACTGTCCAACTGATCTCAAGATTATTCAACAAAATAATATCAAATATGTTACCTCCTCTCTCACTATGCCAAACCACACTCACTGCTACACCAGATCTCAATTTCAGATATCTGTACCTCGCATGTCTTCCTTCACAATTCGCTAGCTCTTTTCTTCACTTCATGCATACATCATCACATCCAACCATATTGAAATGAGGAAAAAAATTCCTTCTTTTATACCACACTCAAGTGATTACAAATGAGTCGGCACACACTTACAAAATAAAAGTTTCCACACGCTACACCAAAATTACATAAAACTGTCGGCTTCCAATTACAATAATTCTTCACTCATGTGACCTCTAAGTTTACACTATCATCCACATCACTATCAATGTGTCTTCAACTTTCCTTTAACTGCACAAAACCAGATTCCATCCCGATTAGGATATATCATCCGATTTCCACAAACTGCTACTCAGGAACACTGCCTGAATACTGCTTCCACCAAAATGCTCATAACTTCCATGAATAAATGAATTACTATTTGTGCTCTTAACCATCAACATATAACATATCAAAGAGTATATCCTCAAAATCACATAGCTCCAACTACAATATCCCACGTGCGCTAATCCAAACATTTTCTGCTTCTCTACAAGTCTCCAGAAGATCACTATGTTGACATCAATGACAATCATAGTCATGAATGCAATAACAACTACTACAAAATGGATGCTAAACATTCAAAATTCATTCCTAACAATCTCCCCCATTGGCATTGATGGCAACATAGATTAAAAATATCCAATGTTCCAAAAATCCAATACTGCAACTCTGCTGCACTGAAAAATATTTTTGAATCCTCTTCATCAATCAAATCTTGCTTCGTTTTCCTATTTAGTTCTCTTCAACAGATGGTACAAATGGTTTTTCATGTACACTTCTCCCCCATTAACATCAATGATAGAAATTTCATCATTATGTCAACAACAACTCCAATGTCAAAAGACACTATTTAGAAAATACATTCACTAGAGTCCTCATGACTCAACTCAGATACACATACTTCCCCATAGAGGAAGTACCAACATCTAGTCCAGAAGAAAGATAAGGCTCATATACCACTAGACGGATGCAACATACTGCATCACTGCTCAAAAGTAGGCTGGGGCATAACCCCAAGCATACCTCTTAGATACTCAAATGTATCCTTAGGCAAAGGCTTTGTAAATATGTCTGCTATCTACTCCTTTGTGCTTATGTACTCCAGTCTAACTTCTTTCTTAGCAACTTTCTCTCTTACTATATGATACTTGATCTCTATATGATTTTTCTTAGAATGTAATACAGGGTTCTTAGACATACTAACTATACTAGTGTTGTCACAATGTATGACAACAAGCTCAAAAAACTTTATTCCAATATCCTTCAGCATTTTCTTCATCCAAATTATCTGGTTACAATTGTTTGTTGCTGCTACATATTCAGCTTCTACTGTGCTATGTGAAATACAATTCTACTTCTTGCTTAGCCAAGAAACCAATCTTCCTCCAAGGAAAAATGCTCCACCACTGGTGCTCTTTTTATCATCAACACTGCCTCCCCAATCAACATCTGTATATACACATTGGGTAAAATTGTCATATTTTTCATACCACAATCCATAGTCCATTGTGCCTCTTAAATATCTCAGTATCCTCTTTACTGCTGCATAATGTGACTCTCTAGGTTTAGCTTGAAATATTGCTACAATTCCAACTTAATGTGCTATATCAGGTCTTGTATGTGTTAAGTACTGCAATCATCCAATCATAGATCTGTATTTTTTCTGTTCAACTACCGGTGTTTCATCTATGCTAGATAATTTATGTCCAGTTACCATAGGTGTTCCAACTGGTTTACAGTTCTCCATTCCAAATCTTTTCAAAAAGTCATTCAGGTACTTTGTCTGACTTACAAAAATACCATCACTGTTCTGTGTTATCTGTAATCCCAAAAAGTATTTCATTTCACCAATCATACTCATTTCAAATTCTGTCTTCATTTCATCAGCAAATTTGTCACTAGCTTCATCTTCTCCTCCAAAAATAATGTCATCAACAAAAATAACTATAATCAACAAACCATTTTCAATTTCTTTTGTGTACAGATTGCTATCAGCTATCTCTTTTGTAAATCCCAATTTTAACAAATACTTGTCCAATCTTGCATACCAAGTTCTAGGTGCTTGCTTTAGTCCATATAATGCTTTCTTCAGTTTACATACCATGTCTCCTTCTTAAGTCAAAGGAAAACCTTCAGGCTGCTCAATGTAGAATTATTCTTCCAATTCACCATTCAGAAATGCGGACTTCACATCCATCTGATATACTTTGAATTTCTTAAAAGCTGCATAGGCCAAAAACATTCTCACTGCTTCAATTCTTGCTACCGGTGAAAACGTTTCTTCATAGTCAATTCCTTCTTGCTGTGAGTATCCCTTACATACCAATCTTGTTTTATTTCTTACTACTTCTCCTTGTTCATTCAGTTTTTTTCTGAATACGCATTTAGTTCCAATAACATTCTTGTCTTCAAGTCTAGGGACCAATTCCCATGTCTCGTTCTTTTCAATCTGATCTAGTTCTTCTTTCATAGAATTAATCCAATGTTCATCTTCACAAGCTTCACTAGTAGATTTAGGTTTAATTTGAGAAATCAAACATAACTGTTCTTGTACCTTATTTCGAGTCAGAACTCCTCTTTTAATGCTTCCAATGATTTTCTCAATAGGATGATTTCTTGATAAACTCTTGTTAGGTGTCACTGTCTCAGATCTCACTTCAGGTGTCAGTTCTTCAATGACTTCAGTGTGGCTTTCATTCACCAAATCACTATCAGTCTCATAGAATAATTCAGTAGTTTCAGTGTTAGGTTTAGGATGAGCTTCTTCATTTGATTCATAATCAAGCATTCTTTCTTGAATTTTGAACTTTTCATCAACTTTAACATTTGCGCTCTCAACAATAGTTTTAGTTCTCTTACTGTAACATCTATATTCTTTTCTCTTCAAATAATATCCAAGAAAAATACCCTCATCACTTCTAGGATCAAACTTTCCAATATCATCATCTCTCTTTATATAACATTTGCTTCCAAAAATTCTAAAATACTTAACTGAGGGTGCATGTCCAAACCATAATTCATAGGGTGTCTTGTCTATGTCTTGTCTGATTTGTACTCTGTTCATTGTATACACTGCTATGTTTACTACTTCTCTCCAGAATATCTTTTCCAAATCATTCTCAAATAACATAGCTCTTGCTGCTTTAGTCACTGATCTATTTCTTCTTTCTACAATACCATTTTGTTCAGGTGTCCTAGGGGTTGAAAACTGTCTCTTAATGCCATTCACTTCACAAAAGGTGTTAAACTCTCTAGAAGTAAATTCTCCACCTCTATCAGACCTCAAACATTTAATATTCATTCCAGATTCATTCTCAACTTTATTCTTAATGATCTTAAACTTATCAAATGCTTTAGATTTTTCTTTAAGAAATGCAATCCACATCATTCTTGTAAAATCATCAACAAGAATCATAAAATACCTTTCTCCATATAATCCTCTAGTCCTGGTAGAACCACTCAAGTCTGTATGAAAAATCTCCAACTTCTCTGTAGATGTAAACTTCTTACTCGGAAAATAACTTCTCTTCTATTTAGCCATCACACATTCTTTGCAAATCATGTTATTAGGCTTCATAATTTTAGGTAAATCCCTTACTGCAAGTGTAGTACTTACTTTCGTGATGTTATCAAAATTTATGTGACAAAACCTTCTGTGCCATAACCAACTATCATCAATCTTAGAAATCAAACATGTCATCTTAATAGGATTCAACTAAAATACATTACCTCTCATTCTAGATCCAGTTCCAATCAGATTTCCATCTTTATCCTTTATCACACAAGTTTTCTCAGTAAACCAAACTTGATATCCCTTATCAACTAACTATCCAACACTTAAAAGATTATGTTTCAATCCACCCACAAAATAAACATCATGTAATACCCTCCCGTTTGTGATATTTAGTTATCATCAAGGAGGTTAAAGAATTAAACTATATCGATAAGATATTAACAAATGGTATAAATGATTAATACCTACTTACCATGGGATTCTAGATAGAATAAACAAATTAACTTTATTAAAAATATATATATATATATAAGTCTAATGTTTCATAGTGAAAATTTATTGTGGAATAGCATGTTACTAATAGTGTAACACATTTCTAATAAAATAATAATAATAATAATAATAATAATAATGTTCATATTTGAAACTCTTTAACATAGCTATACGTTGTATGGCTTAATCAAATCTTTAGGGTAATACCCATCCCATAACTTTAATTTACTTGCATGATGACTTTTAATATTTTGCTAAGAAATTTAAGTGGTCACTTAAGCTATATCAACATCGATATATTAAGCTTATAGTTTAAATTTGAATCTTTAAAATAGATGAGTTTTAGACCTTGTAAAGACATAATTAAATATAAATGTATCATTGATAATCTAATTATTATTCCATCCTAAGGTTAAGAATTTAATTTTGTCTATTGTTATCGACCACTTTATTAAGCTAATAATTTAATTAGTTGTATGAATTGGATGCTAGATTTTAGGAATGTTTTAAGTAAGTTAATGGTTCTTCATGTCTATAAATTAATGAATAGACGTTTATTTTATAAAAGTGTAATCTTTATTATTAGTGCATGGATATATTCTTAAATCATGTTACCAAATATGATAAATCAATTTGGCTTGTAAATTTGAGATATTGAGAACAAAATTGGATTCATTAAGTATTTGGAAAATACGATTCTCTATTATTTAAGGATGGAAACATTACAAGAACTATATAATTTAGAGATAATTAGATCTGTTGAATTATTAAGAATATTTAGATTTGATCTACTCTTTAGGGATTAATCTTAGCCATTTTATAATTTGTTATGATATCAATAGTTTTATTATCAATCGATAATGTTTGCATTTATGAAGGAATATCATATTTGTCAAAACAGCAAGAAGGTGAAGTTAGACATAAACTGGGTTTGATAGATGTTGATGAAAACAAGAAAGGCAATTTTGAGATAAGCATAAATCAAGTAAAAGAAATACCCTTGATTAGTATTGCTGATGTTCTCTTTTCTGAAAGGATGAAGATTAAATTTGGACAGTGGCGTGATAATCTGCTATGAGATCAAAATAGTGGACATTGTGCTACAGTTGCTGGAAATGTTGAATTTCATGAGCAAGGATGTAAATCTAAAACTAGCTTTTACAAGAAACGTCCTTCCCTTCTGCTGAATGGATTAAATTCTCACCAAAGCATATTAGTCAAGCAGATTAATGTAGATGGCTGACAGCGAAAAGATGTGTGGCCGTTATCCGCCTATCTCTACAGTGAGTAGTTGATGTGAATAAGTGTGCACTCAATTAAGTTAGTGTGCTTTGATCTGGCTGCCAGTGTGAGAACAAGGCTGGATAGTACAAGGTGTCTCTTGAGGAAAGCAAAGGCCCAATTGTATAGGGTAATCTATTGAGAATGGTACAAATGGACAAGAGATCAGTTCTGCATACAGTATGGTTGCCCCCTCATTGTAGATAACGTATAAGGATTTGATATGATTGATGTTATGAGACAAAGTGCTTACTGGTGTTATGAGACAAAAATCTTAACCTGAAGTTAGATGCCTAGACAAGTTAATATAATGTCCAATGAGCTAGTAGAAGTGGGGGGCAATCTGTTATTGAGCTAAGAATTTTTATAGAATGTTGCATCTCATTGTCAATTCTACATCTGGTTTGGATATGGCACTTGGATTCATTAGCTAAATCTTATGAAATTGCAGTTCATGCCAATTAAAGTTGTTTCTGGAAAGTAATCAATTAGTATGCTTTTCATCCAGAAAATCCTGGACTAAATACGACAGCCCCCATGTGATACTCAGAAAAGGCTATGGTGGATGCCAAGCTGCTTTCAATCTCTGCATTAGGTTCTAGGAAGCAAACCATATGCAAAAATATGTGGAAGTATGGACATAATACAACTTAAAAGAAAAGGGAAAACATTTTTGCTGAAGCTGAACACACTCATCTCAGCATTAAAAAAAAAAGAGAAGAAGATGGGAGTTGATTGAAAGGCGACCCTGAGAGCTGCAGTGATGGGTGCTGTTCTGTCTCCAATTTTTTCATTTCCATACAACTCTGCTGTGGGAGGAAGAGGAGCAGAAGGATATACATCTAGAGGCGGAGGGGTCATCATCATCATTTTTTTGCGTATGTATAAATATGCAAATATTTCTAGGTTTGACTCAATTCGCCCTCTGATATGAGAAGTTGCAACAAATTCTGCCTACGAAGACCCCATTCTTTCTTTGCATTTTTTGGATTGAACGTAATAGAGTGAGAGAAAAGAGGTTTAAAAGAAAACCCAAAACTGAAGTGCCCTGGGAAAATATAATAAAAAGCAGGAAATTTGCATAGAAATTAACCGTGACAATATTTTTCTTAATACCAAATCGAAGAATTTTTAACGTGACAGATTTTTTTTGTTCCAGTATCTTCTTAGTCATCTTCCGGGTGAACCAAACAGGTCATCCCATATTTCAGAAATCATTTTCAGAATTTGTATCTTCCAGAATTTCAGAATCTTCCTGAATTGACTATATCTGGCATTTGGTATTCCATGGTCCAAACGGGCCCTAAGGAGGGATATGTTCAGAACCTTTGACCGGTAGCTACAAAACCAAAAAATGGAAGACGTTGATAAGTATGATGGATTCGTTGTAACCAGTAGCAAAAGTGACACCCATGGCAATGCTATTCAGATTCTTGAACTCTGTCAACTGTTGAGAGGTCTTCACCAAATGCGTGTCAAGGAGTTAGGGAAATGCTTTTGTCACTAGGTAAGTAACGTCGCCTACCTCTAAAGGATTGCAATTTTGCATTCATGATCGTTAGTATTAGGGAATACACTCTCAGGAAAATGAAAGATTTAAGAGTTATAATATTTTTTTTATAGTATTATCATAATCAACAGAAATATAAAGGGGATCACCATATAATGTTTTAGAACGATATATTGTAATCATTATTAATCTTGATCACCATTAAAATAATATATTAAATATTAAAACTTCGATAAAAGATATATAGTTGATTTATTATGCTTTAGAACGTCAAGTTAAAATATAGAGACTAGAATTAATTTATTACAATTTAGCTAGATTTGAAGAGAGCTAGAATTGATATGGGCATTTGGATAGAATTTCTAAATTTACATTAAATAAATTAGCTATTATTGTGGTCTTTTAAGATTGGTATATGTTTGAAGAATTATTGGATAAATTAGCATTTGTATTGGTATTATTAGTTAATTTTAATATCCTTCTAGAGAATTAATTAATCTCATTTTGGAAACTAGAAGCTTAGTTTAAAAAGAATTTGGTTCATTTAGACGTAGATGCTAATGAGAGAGGATTTATAAAGAGATAATCATTGATTATTAATTTAAGTTTATTGGTTGGAATTAAATACTTATTTTATTAGGACTTTATCAAAATTATTTATGCTGGAATTTAGAATATTGATTTAATTCAGAAGGTTTAAAATAGGAATTGGTAGATTGAATGAATTGTTTTGCTAAATTCTATTCAATAAAGGATAAGTATTTTTAATGAGGAGATGTGCGCAAGAGAACACATGCTAAGGGTAAAAGGGTACTCTATATGATATGTTATCCATTAACATTGAGTGTTTAGGTGAAAGTCTAGTGATGGTATGACATCTAGTCCAAAGGAGATTAGAGAAGTAACCACAAAGTTGATAGGGTGAAAATTTGACAACTAGAGTAATAGGTAGTGGAGCTTTAATTCAGTTGAAAGCCTTAGTTATTTATAAACTGTTAAGTTTTGTATAAAGTTGATTGAAATTATCTTGTGTTAACCTTAAGACTTTATGTGTCAAATTAAAGTAATGACCTTGAGTTAAGATGCAAGACACCATTGATAGTGTCCCTGTGATATTTATAGTTATTCTAAATTGTTAGTTATGTGCCTTTTTATAGGAGTTAGAATTTTAAATATATAAAAAGCTAAAATTGAATTATAATGGAAATAAGGTATGTGTGGTGATGTGACGAGTAAGGCATTTTAAGACAGATGCATGTTGGGAAGTAACTATTATATGCTTACTTTGTAATGATGTAAAATTGTATAGAAATTTATTAATTTACTTGATTTTTTGAAGATAAATGTGTTGTGAGTAAAGAAATGATTTATGTCAAGTTAATTGTTCTAGGGGGTTGGGATTTTTTGAATGTGGATGAATGGAAGTGTTTGATGTATGAGTTTACATTTCTCCTTTGGCTCCCCATGGTTGGTCATGGAGGAAGCTTTGCTCTTGTTTCTTTGGGGTGTTTTAGCTCCCATGGTTGGTCGTGGTGAGAGCAAGCATCTTTTTGTTTTCTTTTGTCGTTGGATTTGGGTTGTATGCTCTTGGCTCACTCACCCATGGGAGGGAAGAGAAACCAAGAGGGGGTGTGGGGAATGGAAACAAATTCATGTGCAGAGTCTCCTCCATGTGTGGGGAAGGATGAAACTTGGGTGAGTGATTTTCCCCAAGTAACCTTGCATTTAGCCCATGAGGCATTGGGGGTATAAGTGTTGGAAATATTCAGGAATTAACCGAGTTACTGAGAGGGGAGGGGTGAATCAGTAACTCCAAATTTTCTTTCAATTACAGATGTATTAACATATAATTCACTTTAACCTTTTGCATATAGAAAGCATGAAACTTAAAAGCATTCACAATAATGACACATAGATTTGGTTACCCAAAAACCTTCCAAAAAGAAAGTAAAACTGGGGTGGGGATGAAACCCACAAAGCTTTAGTACTGCAGAATAAAGTTGGCTGGTTAAGGCTTACAATTGATCACTTCTGATGATCTGCCCTGCTAGGAGCAATAAGGACTGCTAGGTCCACCTTGTTAGAGGATTTTTACAAACTTACAAAAGAAGTATGTACTCGGTAAAGAGATTTTACAAAAGACTGTTAAGTCTACCCGGTTAAAGGATTTTAGTACTGATTCACCTGTTAGGATGAAACAGTAGATCTCTTGCTTTGCAACTGGATTGATGATTGAGATTCGCTGATGTACTGATCACCTTCTATGATAAATTTGTCTATGCTATTCCTTATACTGCTGTAGCCCTTTGTAATTTGCTTATTTCTGCCTTTCTTTCTTTTTCACATTCATTCTCATTTTTACATCTTGGCATTTTTACAACATTGTTTATATACAAGTCTAAACAATTAATTACAATTAAAATTACAAAGTCGGCTTGACAAATAAACATAAGTGCCACTAAGTCGGCCCAAGTATGGTTACACGGTTCCTGCAAACTAACTCGGTGACTTTCTGATACTCGGCGTCCACTGCATTACTCGGCATCATCATGCACTCGGTAGAAGTGAAGGCACGGTTCATACTAACCACTCGGTAGGTTTTGAACTCGGTAAATACTGGTGACTTGATAGACATAATGTTACTCGGTTTACACTGTCCTGCTCGGTTTGCACTATCTTGTTCGGTTTGCACTGTCTTGCTCGGTTTGCACTGTCTTGCTCGGTTTGCACTGTTCTGCTCGGTTTGCACTGTTCTGCTTGGTTTGCACTATTATGCTCGGTTTGCACTATTTTTCTTGGTTTGCACTATTCTGCTTGGTTTGCACTGTCTTGCTCGGTTTGCACTATTCTGCTCGGTTTGCACTGTTCTGCTCGGTTTGTACTCAGAATGCAAATAAGTGTTGTCACTAGTGGCAATTCTGCTTAATGCCAACAATAAGGAGGGAAAATTGGTCCATGTGTGGCCTTGTTATGATAATGTGTTTATTTAGGTCCATGTGTGGCCTTGTTTTGTTATTGAGTTATTTGGGTCCATGTGTGGCCTTGTTTTCATGCAATGGTTATCTCCATGGGTTGTCCACCCACACCCCACAAAAGGAGTTCTTGGAATTCCTTAGTTTCACCCTTGAGGGAATTTGGGTTTGCAATTTATGTTTCTTGTGAGTGTTTTGTGTTTGAGTGTGTGTATCCCATGTTAGGGTCATTTGATAAACCCTTGAGCCATGTAGTAAATATTGGATCTCATGATGTCACCCTTGGGTATTATGGTAGATGCTTGTGTCTATTTATGTGTATTCTTTCTTTTATGAACTTGTAAATTGTGGTTTGAGATCCAAGTATCGAACTACGAAGACTCTGTGCATGACGTAGGCAAGGCCATCTGGAGATGAGCCCCCGAGTCTCTAGGTCTAGCCCTTAGGTCTTCTCCATCCTTTCTATATTTGTAAACTCTCTTAGTTAAAATTAATGGAAAGGATTGCTATATGGTTGAGTATATTGGTTAGTAAATTTGATGTTGATGACTGAGAAATGCCACATTTATTGTACCTCATAATTGATGTAATGTAGTAGCAATGGTACATTCTCTAAGGTAACTTAAAATTTGGATTTTGTCCACTAATGTTAATTATAAATCTTGTGATAAAAAAAAATTATAAATCTTGTAATTCTCTCTGATGTTGTATGATATAGTTAATTATAAATCTTGTGATAAAAAAAAAATTATTGTGATTTTTCTTGCAAAATTTTGGGCATGACACATCATCAGTATTAGTCTTTCCATCAAGAGTAATAGATCCTATACCTTTAATCAAACAAGGTGCATTATTTCCAACTCTAACAACTCCTCCATCATAATTGTTAAACTTTATGAACTTTTTCATGTCGTCAGTCATATGATGTGAACAACCACTATCTATAATCCAATCAACTTTCTTTTCAACTTGAGAAACCAGGGCTTTTTCTTCCTTATCATCAGTTTTAGGATTTTATTCTTTAATTGCTACAAATCCTATGTCATCATTATTCTCAGTATCACTTTCACTTAGGGTTCTTTCTATACTAGTTTCAAGATCTTCATCATTAGCATAATAACATTCCTTAGATCTTCTAGGCTTGAAATTGTTTCTGTAATTTTTCACTCTCTTAGGACACTTAGATGCAAAATGACCATATTCTTGACAAGTCCAACATTTAAAACTTTTCTTACCGTCTAGTTCTCTCTTCACAAGAAAGGAAATACCTTCTTCAATCTTCCTATCTTCTTCATTTCTAGATCTGCTGCTACTAACATAAGCTCCACTCACACTGATGCTTCTTGACAAAGTAGGGTGAACACTAAGGGCACTAAATGCTTTCTCCATGCTAGGAAAGTCTCCTGATAACCTCAGGTTCATTTATGTTGCTTCCAATCTTCCAAGAAGAGTCTGTCTTGTAAAGTTTGAAGTTCAATCATCTGAGTTATCTACTTAAATACAGGATTCAATGTCCTCAAAATTTTCCATATCACTTCATTCTCTATCTTTGTTCCTCCACAAGATTTTATCCCTGCAACAATTTCTGACATTCTACCAATATATCTTCTAAGAGATTCATCTTCCATCATTCTTATATCTTCAAATGCACATATCCAATTATGTAATCTAACTTTCTTTGCATGTTCATCACCTTCAAAAGTAGAGTGTAAATCTTTCCAAATTTCATAAGATTTTTTTAAACATTTTACCTGATTGTACTCATTCTCTAGAAGGGTTGTCAAAAGTGCTTCTCTTGCAAGTATGTTACACATGAATAGATCTCTGTCATCCTTAGTACATGTCTCAAGATTGTCCTCTTCAATGATAGTCTTATCATTATTTGTAATCAACCAATAACCTAGTCCTAAACACAGTAGATGTGTCTTCATCTTTTCTTTCCAGCTGTGAAAATTTACTCCATCAAACTTAGGGCTTTCTTTCCTAAAATTTTTGATGGATCTCCTTAAGCTATTAAACTTCTCTTTCAAGGACCTCCTGCTCTAATACCAATTGTTAGAAAGTAAAGTCCACCAAGATAACTGAGAGTGGGGGGGGGTGTGAATCAGTTATCAGATAATTATAACTTTTATTAACTTCAACAACATTTAACCATGTAAGAAAAATAATTACCAACCATAGAAAGATATTCATACACAATAACACAATGACACAAGATATGTTGACTAGGGAACCTCTTGATCAAAGAGTAAACCCCAGTGGGAATGATGCCCACAAAAGATGCACTAATATGAATATTCCTTGTGAAAGGATGGACTCTGTTAGGAGTCTTATGAAATACATTCAGTACATATGAATCCCGGTTAGGAGATTTTGAATCCTTGTTAAAAGATTCTAACCTTGTTAAGAGTTATGGAAGACAGAAGGACCCACTGCCCAAATAGCTTCAATGGAAAGATCACTGAACACACCATCCAACTGATCTCAAGATTATTCAATAGAATAATATCAAATATGTTACCTCCTCTCTCACTGTGCCAAACCACACTCACTGCTACACCAGATCTCAATTTTAGATCTCTGTACCTCGCATGTCTTCTTTCACAATTTTGCATTCACAATTCGCTAGCTCTTTTCTTCACTTCATGCATACATCATCACATCCAACCATATTGAAATAAGGAAAAACATTCCTTCCTTTATACCACACTCAAGTGATTACAAATGAGTCGGCACACAATTACAAAATAAAAGTTTCCACACGCTACACCAAAATTACATAAAACTGTCAGCTTCCAATTATAATAATTCTTCACTCATGTGACCTCGAAGTTTGTGCTATCATCCATGTCACTATAAATATGCCTTAAAATTCCTTTTAACTATGAAAAACTAGATTCCATCCCGATTAGGAGATATCATCCGATTTCCACAAACTGCTACTCAGGAACACTGCTTGAATACTGCTTCCACCAAAATGCTCATAACTTCCATGAATAAATGAATTACTATCTACGCTCTTAACCATCAACATATAACATATCAAAGAGTATATCCTCAACATCACATAGCTCCAACTGCAATATCCCACGTGCGCTAATCCAAACACTGTCTACTCTACAAGTCTCCAGAAGATCACTGTGTTGACATCAATGACAATCATAGTCATGAATGCAACAATAACTGCTACATAATGGATGCCAAACATTCAACATTCATTCCTAACAGTGTTCATTGTTTTAGTAGTTATGGTTTTCTCTCCCTAAGTGGACCTATAATGTAATTAAATGCCTAACAGGTCAACTTGTGGCTTAGCTGGATATATAAGAAGCTTAGGTTGGTTTAGATGAAAAAGGTGGTAGCATATAGAAGGTGGTAGTAGAGTAGTAGTAGAAAAGAGGAAGAAAAATATGAGCTGAGACACATAATTCATAATTATCTTTGTATAAGGTCAAAACACGAAGGGCCTCATAGCCGGGCATGTTGAAGGATTTATAATAATTGTACCAGTGTGGTTTCTAGTTGCCTTGCCTTATTTTATGTTGTATTTTCACTATTTCATGTGAATTATATATTTCTTCTATGTGTGACTTTGAGAAGGGCTTGTTGGTTGATTCAAGTGGAGTCAATTCTACTTGATTTTTCTTGTATCTACCCTTCCCTTGCATCACTTCTTTCTTTTCCTCTCCATGGTAGTAGATTTTAGTCCCATGGTTTTCTTAGCCTTAGCTTCCTCATATGTTCCAAAAGATGTAGCCTTCTTGTCAAATTCCTCATCTAATAGGGTTGTGATTTTATTTTTTTTGTCCCATCTATATTTACTTCATAAGGTAATGATCTTAGCCATGATACCCTTGGTATGACTTTTGGTGCATATGTGAAATTTGTACCTTTGAAATGTATCTTCAAACTGTTTTCTCCAATGTGACCATATTTTCCATAGTAATGACAATTGTATCATGTATTTTAGTCCCAATAGTATGTATTACCCTTCTTAGGTGCCTTAGACTATTGATTAGATGTCCACTATGCTTTGGATCTACACTCATATGGTGCATGTCCATATTTATGATAGTTAAAACAGTGTCCTTGAAATCTAGGTAACGTAGGTGGATTACTAACCTTTGTCCTACATTCATGTGCCTGATGTCCATGTTTGTTATAGTTAAAACAATATCCATTGAATTTTGGTTTAGGATCAGACTTACCATGTTTGCTTCTGCAGATGTTAGCTGTGTGTCCTAGCTTTCCACAATGATGGCATGTAGGCTTGTTGTTCTTTGGCTTTGCATTCCTCTATTCTCCACTCTTTGATGATTCTCCTACCTTAGTGGATGATAGGTTCTCATCATGTCCAAGTCTAGATGTATCACTAGATCTTCTAGGTGACCTCAATAGTTCTTCAAAGTACCTTATAGCTTCATTAGGCTTGTTCATGCTTTCATTGATCTCCTTTTCAGATCTTAGTTCATTCTTTAGTTGACTATTTTCTGATCTTAGATTTGTGATTTCAACATATTTCCTGCCTAATTATTGATTAACAAGTAGTAGTTGATTTACCAGGTCCAGTTGATTGTTTTTCATTCTTTGCATGTTGCATGTCTTTTCATCAAGTCTCATTGATATTTGTCTTTTATCTTCTTCAGCCAATGTCTTATATTCTTTAGCTTTATTTTTATGTTCAACAACTTCACTAAGTCTTACTGATTGTATTTCTTGTTCTCTTTAGATTTTTGATGTCCTCATTCAATATATTATTTTTCTCCAGCAGTTCTTTTTTGGCTTTTTCACTTTCAGCAAAGTTTCCATTGTCAAATAGTCCTTTAGTATCCTCTTCTTGATATTGAGTTTCATTGTACTATATTGCTATTTCTCTTTTTTTGCTTAAGGATTTATTTAGTTCATATCTTGCTACTTCAAGTTGTTGTAATGTAAGCTGAATGTCAATCTTATGATTCTCTATGATCTTTCCCAACTTATAAACCTCCATCTTAAGATCTTTGTCTCACAAGTGGTTAGACTTCTTTTAAGAGACCAAATATCTGATACCAATTGTTGGAAATCTATTATGGGAAAGTGAGATACTGAGAGGGGGGGGGGGGGTGAATCGGATATCAACCAATTCATACATTTTGACATTAACTCACTTGCATAACATAAACATCAAATTTAATACTATAATAGATCTAATATCCTTATCATCATCCATAAAAATAAAATATAGCACAATGATTTTGGTTACCCAAAAACCCTTGAAAGGTAAAAATGGGGTGAGGATGACACCCATAAATCTTGACTACTGTAGCAATAAATTTTTCTTGTTAGGGCTACAAGTTTGATCATAAAAGATGATCTACCCTGTGAAGGGTTAGCCCTGTTAAGAGCTTTGAGACTTATACAATCTACCTTACAAAAGGATTTAAAACTTACAAAAAAGTAAGCACTCAGTTAAGAGATTTACTAAGGTCTTTTAAAACCACTCTGCTAAGATATTTACCCTGATTCACCTGTTAGAATGTCTCAGTACCCGATCCTTTGGTTTGCACTGTGATATTGATTATAGATCTTCTCCTTGCATAGGGATTAATGATTACAATCCTAAAGACATAATCACCTTCATGATTTCCTCAACAAACAATAAATGTAGTATAGATGTTAGCAAAAATGGTTTACTTAAGTGTTTGTGCCATAACAAACACATTTGTCAAATCTAGCTTACTCGGCATTTGATATCTCTGGCACTTGACACCCACTGTTCTTCATTCCATGGTGATCGACACTGATATCTCGACATAACTTAGCATAAATGACTTGATTAATACTAAAGTACTTGGTGACCACTATCTTGCTTGATAATAACTACTGCTCGGTAAGTGTACAATATACATGACTCGACCTATACATGATAACTCGGTCGCAGTGATGACCGACCAACATTGCCTTGAAAATGACTAAGTGTAAGACACTAATAGACCACAAAACTTAGGGCTCAATAGATAATATGTATTGATGATGTATTATTTTCATATGTTAATTATTTTATTTATATCATGGTATTATTTAGATGATGATTTATATTTTCGTATGATGATGATTTATATTTATTATTATTACTCACCATTAACCCCATATCTCTATGTGTATTGATTCCACATATGTTTTATATTTATGTTTGATGTATTTGATGTGATGAGGGATGGAGTCATAGTTACTTTCATGCAAGATCCACACAATATACCAATCGATACCATTTCCTGTTATATATATATATATATATATATATATATATATATACATATACATATATATATATATATATACATATATATATATATATACATATATATATATATATGTATATATACATATATATGTATATATGTATATATACATATATATGTATATATGTATATATACATATATATATATATATATGTATATATACATATATATATATGTATATATAGATATATATATATATGTATATATATATATATGTATATATATATATATATACATATATATGTATATATACATATATATATACATATATATATATATATATACATATATATATATACATATAGATATATATACATATAGATATATATATATATACATACATATATATATATATATATACACACACACATATATATATATATATATATACATATATATATATATATATATATATATATATATACATATATATATATATATACATATATATATATATATATATATATATATATATATATATATATATATATGTATATATATATATATATATATATATATATATATATATATATATATATATATATCAATGTTGAGAGAGGGGAGTTGGAATTCAACTCTAAATCTTATCCTAAGTCTACATTTTGTCCTATGACTAGACAAGTATTTGATTGACTACCCTATCTAAATTCAACAAGGTAATATGAATTCATGAACCCTATTGAGTATGATTGTTACATTTTGATTTAGTTGATTTTTCAATATGCATGCATTCATTAGGTCGATGTTTCTTTTTGTCCTGTTGTTGAAAAATGATTTAATTAAGGGATCAATTAAGGTTAATAATATACAATATATAATTATACCTAATAAATACTAAATTACTAATATAGGGTTATTATGCACAAATGAGTAATGAATTACTTTAACTTTGACTTTCAGTTTCAAAGTTACATATTTGAAAATAAGACTTTAGTTAGTTATTTAAAATAAATTAAAAATTAAATCATGCACTTTTGAATGCATAAAATTTTGATAAAAATGAAGTTGAACACAAATTAAGAGTTCAGTTGTGCAAACTTTAGTGGAGTTGAAAATTGAATTATGTGATTTATTTTAGAGTTGCGTATTTTTATTAATTAAAATAAAATCATGCAACTTAAATGCACTTTATTATATAAATTAGGACTTTAAATTTAATTTATAAATTTTAGTTGTGCAAACTTAAAATTATTTAAATAAAGTGATATTATGAATTTTAGAGTTGAGTTATTTTTTCCTAATTAGGGTTGCACTTTTAAAACCGTAGCTTCCTGGGTTTTCTATATTATAGATCTAGGAGGCCATTTGAGAGATTATTCAATTAGATTTTGTAGAGTTCTCTCTTAGGAGAATTTTGGGATAAAAGAATTTGGGTTTTTAATTGTTTTGATTTTTAGTTTTTGGATTTAGGTCTTCTTAGCTCTTCATGTTTAATTCTTTAATTTGAGGTAGGGATTTTAACATTTTTAATTTCAATTGAAAATATTGTCTTCTTCGTGCATGGTTATTGTGCGATTGTCGATTGTCTTTCTCATTGATATTTAGAGAATCATATATTTCTGTTTGAGTAATTTTGTGAAAATATCTGATTAGGGTTTCTTTAAAGATTTTTATTCTCATTTGGTAATCTATGGTTGTTATCTAGAATTTAAGGGAACTCAGTTTAGGAAGAAAATACATACTTTTCCAATTAGGGTTTCTTTGATATTATCATATTCTTTCTTTCATTACTTTTACATATTATATACATGCATGTCAAAATAAATGTATTCCTAATCATGGCTATGATATTTGCACATATTTCAAAGAAATAGAGATACAAATTTGTATGTGTATAAGAAATTGTTATCTATGCCCCTAATATCTTCAATTTTTGTGTGTCTAACTTCGATAAAATGAAGCTTAGTACTTATGCCTTTGTGTTTTATACTTCCCCATAGTCAAAATCCAAGAAAGATAAAGTGTTGAAATTATTGAACCTTTGAACCCATTGAACCCCTTGGACCGGTTCAATTAGTTAATCTATGATCAAATATTGAACCGATTGAACCTTTTGAACTAGTTCAATGAGTTGGAGTGGTTCAACGTATTCAATTGGTTCAACATAGGTCATAAAAAAAAGTGTTATGGTCAGTGTTTTTTTTAATGTGCTACACTGGCCTTTGTATTTGAAAGGAAATAAAATGTAATTTTGAACTTCTTGAACTCGTTCAACATTCTGAAATGGTTCACACAGTTCGAGTAGTTCAACATGAATTAACTATAATTCAAGAAGAGAAACAAGGCACATATTTTAAAAAGGTGAGTAATGGGTGAAGTAATATTATGGAAACTTTATTAAAGTTCACAACGTCCTCATGTGTGGGAAGTAATAATGTAATAAAAAGCCTACATTTAGAAGTGACAAGGTAATTAATATCCTTTAAGGGAAAGATTTTATGCTATTAATTAACATGGGTGAGAGGTTTTGGCTATCATTCTACCAATCTTTCCATGAAGAAGAAGGTGACATATGAAGAACACTATATTTTCCATGTTTAAAGTTACAAAATATTTCAGTTACAAGGTGATTCTAATTGGTTGTCCTTGTCATAACTCAATGTGCTAGAATTCTTTTGAAATTTTACTCTTACTTTAGCTTTTTTGTTTTCATTATCATGAGAGCTACCTATCAATTTTTTATAAACGAGTCAAGCTGGTGTTCTCATCCCGTGAGTGAGGAGAGACCTCTTGGGTCCAGTACAACCTTGATAATTTTGTATAAAGACCTAAAAAATGCAAAGAATGATATTTTGTGATCACTATTATTGAGAGTGGTATAGTGGAGGTTGCATCCTTTTCCCCAACCCTAATAATTTGTCTAGAATTGGTCAAGGAATGTGTAAATAGATATGACCCAAGGAATATGTGTATAAGGGAATTCAATGGATTGATCGTGTTATTGATCATTAGGGAAACAATTATAGCTTCCTCAAGAATACCAATCAAGGAGGTGTATTTTGAGTTTACTATATCAAAGTCCCTGTCCACATTCTCTAAGAAAAAGTAGGTTTATAAGTATGTAATTTCTAGTAAATAGTTCTTAAAATTATAGAAAGGTGGGTCACAACTATCCATACCTTTTATAAGAGAGAATATGGAACCCCACATCAACGACCTAGTGTTATTATTACACAAAGTTAATTACTAGCTTGGAATGTTCAATGATGCTTACCAGTGGGTAGAAAACTGTGAGAAATGTCAGATGTTTGCTAGAAAACTATATTTATCTACCATGCCCCTGAGGCATATGGTCATTAAAGAACTGTAAAAAAAGTGGGGTCCTAATTTTATCGAGCTATTGACATAGATTTTTATCACTATCCACAGTCACATTTTGACTATAATAGACTACCTTATGAAATAGTTCGAGGCCCTACCAAAAAAAGAGACCACTTTTGAAGTAGTGTACAATTTTTGAAAGGAGAATATAATAGTGCGCTTTGGAGTTCCAACCAAAATTGTGGTTGATAATGATACCTACTTTTCTTCATATGAAATTTTGTTGTTTTGATATAATCATGGTATATTATTGTCCCATTCCTTAGACTACTACCCATAATGAAACAAACAAATGAAATATAACAATGAAAATATGGTGTCTATCATGAAGAAGCTAGTTAGTGAAAAATTCAGAGATTGGCATAAGAGACTCTCCAAGGCTCTATGGGAAGATAGAATTACAATAAAGAAGGAAATTGGGATGGCCCTGTATGAATTAGTGTATGGGATATGTACTAAAAAATCATTGCCTCTTGAACTTGCAACTTCAAAGTTAAAGATCATGGTAAAAGACCACTATTTTCAAAGTTATCTCAAGAAATGTATCATGTATCTAGATAAGTTAGAGGAGGAGAGGGGTGAAATAGTTGATAGAATCATATCTCACCTAGCCATGGTTAAAGAGATTTTTGATAGAAAAGAAATACCTAGGAAATTCATGGAAGGTGATGAAGTTTTTTTGTGGGACAAGAGGAGGGAGCCCAAGGGTGCTCACAGAAAATTTTATGCACCATGTAAAAGGCCATACATAATCCACCATGTATTGGAATCGAACTCATTTAAGCTAGCTGATGCAAATGGTTATGTGCTTCCCTTGTCCTATAATGGGTAAGATTTAAAATTAGTTAAGATATTCTAGTTCTTGTAAAACATGTGTCCCCTATTTGTATGTAGTCATTTTTTGTTAGTAGTATCATTGCTTAAATTTGTTGTGATCATCCCTCATGATTTGTTTCTTGACCTATTTCATCTTGTAACTAGAGATTCTGAGTTCTCTAGATTTTGTCTAAAATCCAGTCCCTAGTTAGAGTTGATGTTATCTCTGTTGCCAACATTATCAATTTTGTGTATCTAACATGGTTAAAATGAAGCTTATTACTTATGCTTATTTTGTCATGATGAAAAATTTGATCAAGATAAAGTGTTGACATAATTTCAAACCTTTAAACACATTGAACCCCTTGAACCAATTCAACTGGTTCAATCAGTTCAACACCCAAAGATTTTGTTAAAATTTTGTTTTCTCAATCTTTATATTAAACTATGATCACATATTGAATCGATTGAATCTCTTAAAATATTTCAATTAGTTTGAGTGGTTCAAAGCATTCTATTGGTTCAATGTTAGCCATAGAAAATTGTTCCTATCAGTTGATTTTTAGAAAATGTGTTACACTAGCATTTGTATTTAAAAGGAAATGAAATGTAATTTTGAACTGCTTGAACTCATTGAACCTTCTAAAATGGTTCATAGGATTCAAATTGTTCAACATGAGTTACCTATAATCCAAGCGGAGGAAGAAGGAACATATTTGGTATAAGTGAAATGATCATTGATGGAATATTGTGGTAGTGATGAAGGGTGCTCCCCTTAATACCACAAACACATAACAGAAACAGAGAACAACAACAATTTGCAAGAACAAAAAATGGGCTTCTTATTATCTCCACAAATGTGGAATTACAAATTTTTAGAATTAAAATATGCAAAGACACATGGGCATTTCCCTTACAATATTCTATAGGACAAAGCCACAAATCATTACCTAGATCTACCCCGAACTACCTAGACAACACTATGGGCCTTCTTTATATAGGCAATTTCCACCGCCCGAGAAGGTTCCAGAAATTTATCCCTAAGGGCCGACCAAACTTAGAATTATTTTATTTTTTAATTTATTACATCAAAGTCAGCTCATGATAACTTTTGAAACCCGAACATAAATTTTGAAGAAAAATTATTTTTTGCCATTTCAGTTGGCCCGACTTCCAGAGACCATAAGTCATCACCAGTTGACCTGATTGACTATTATGACCCCAATTTGGAAAGGGCATGAGGAGCTCTACAGTGCTTGACTCACGCAAGCTCCAATCAACCAAAGTTTTGACCTCATCTGGGGTCTCTAAAGAGTTCAAAATTGAGTTCAAAGTTTCTGTACCCTCCTGCCAATACCAAAATTTTTCAATATCTTCAAAACTAGACCTGGTCTAGCAATGAAACTTTACTGGTAGGCTGATATGACTGAGATAAACCTCCACATGTGAAATCAAAACATTCTGAGATCATATGACCGACTTACTAAAAATAGCAAGTTTCCATAAATAGCAACTCTACACAAGATAGCCCTTATTGAATACAAAAACAAAAATATTTTTGGGTGATGCAAGATTTCTCTTACACCCAGGATGCTCCTGCATCAGACACCCGGGGTAATTTGAGAAGTGACCCCGTCACATCTTAGGTGTGAAGAGGAAAACCAAGATGGTTAACCTCCTCCCTTGTTAGCCATGATGAATCTTCAATAGGTCATCCTTTGCATTTGACTAGATATTCTTCATATGTCATGTTCCTTGTGCTTCTACCAACATGACTATCCAGTATGTCCTCAATCTCTTTGGTATCTGAACTAGTTGCTAGAATACTCCACTGTTCTGCTGTGATCTCATCTTCAACACCTCCTTCATGATACTCTATCAAATCTAAAATGTTAAACACTACTGAAATATTCATCTTAGTAGGCAATTCTACCTCATATGCATTTCTTGAATCATGCTTCTTCAGTATCTTACATGGCCCAAACTTCTTCATTTTCAGCTTGTTGTATGTACCAACTGGAAACCGCTCCTTCCACAAATGAACCATGACTTCATCTCCAACTTGAAATTCCTTATGCCTCCTTTTCTGATCTTCCTTAGCCTTATACTACACATTCATTTGGTAATGTGCTTCCTCACCTCCTCATTGATGTTCTTCAAGTGTTCTGCAAAATCCTCAGCTTCAGCACTACTTATTTCTCAACTCAGATGCATTTCTGGGACTACTACCATATACAATCTAGAATGGTGATTTACCAATACTCCTATTAACAGAATTATTGTATGCAAATTCTACCTGTGGTAAAATGAAATCCCATCCTATTGGTTTATCTCTAACCAAACATCTTAACAAGTTACCCAAACTCCTATTCACCACCTCTGTCTGTCCATCAATCTATGGATGATGTGATGAACTGAACTTCAAATATGTCTTCAGCTTCTTCCATAATGTATGCCAGAAATATCCAACAAAATTAGTGTCCCAATCTGAAACTATGGTCTTTGGCAAACCATGTAGTCTCACTAATTCTCTGAAAAACAATTCTGCTACATGAACTGCATCATTAGTCTTCTTACAGGAAATGAAATGTGCCATCTTTGAAAATATGTCAACCACCACAAAAATTGAATCATGTCCCTGCTGAGTCCTCAGTAATCCAAGAACAAAGTCCATACTGATATCCTCCCAAGGCTTCTCTAGTACAGGTAATGGCTGATACAATCCTGTATTTTTCTTCAGTCCTTTCACCATCTGACACACTCTTCAACTCTGTATAAACTTCTTCACATCTTTCTACAAATGTGGCCAATAAGAATTCTCACTAACCAAAGAAAGGGTTTTATCATGACCAAAATGTCCAGCCAATCCTCCACTATGCTTCTCCTTGATGAGATTCTCCCTCATAGAACTTCATGGAATGCAAAACTAGCTCCCTCTAAATAGCATATCATCCTGAATGATGGAATCAAACCACTTCATTCTATCTAGAGTAACAGGTTCTTTACAAGATTTCCAAGCTTCTCCAAAATTAGGATCCTCTGGATGCAAATTCTTGAGTTCCTTGAACCCAAGCAACTCAATCTGCATCTCTGTCAGCAATAGTTGCCTTCTGCTAAGCGCATCTACAACCTTGTTAGACTTTCCACTCCTATATTTTAAAACAAATGTATAACTCTACAAAAACTCAACCCATTTCAAATGTCTTTGATTCAACTTTCTTTGACTATTCAAATATTGCAAAGCTTGATGATCAGTATACAAAACAAAATCCTTAGGAAGAAGATAGTGTCTCCACTTCTTTAATGCCTAAACTATAGCATAAAATTCTTGATCATAAACAAAATATTTTCTCTTGACATAATTTAGCTTTTCACTAAAATAAGCAACACGTTTACCTTCTTGGCTCATAAAAACTCCTACTGCAATACCACTAGAATCACAGTCTACTTGAAACACCTTATTAAAATCTGGAAGTGCTAAAATAGGTTGTTCTATAACTTTCTGTTTTAACAATTTAAAAATCTTATTTGCCCCATTAGTTCGCTTAAACTCTTTTCTATCCCCTCTCATTGTTTCAGTCAAGGGTCCACAAATACTGCTAAAATTTTTGATAAAATTTTTGTAAAAACTAGCCAAACCATGAAAAGATCTTACCTCATTAGCACTCCTTGGAGTAGGCCATTCAAGGATAGCCTGCACTTTCTCTGGGTCCATTTTTAGACCTTCTGCTGAAACTACAAATCCCAAATACACTAACTCTTTCTTCACAAAATTGCACTTCTTCAAATTTATCAACAATTTCTCTTCTCTCAGATTCTCAAACACCCTATGAATATGAATCATACACTCCTCCAATGTCTTACTAAAGATTAAAATATCATCTAGGTAAACAATGACAAACTTACCCAAAAATTCTTTCAGAACCTCGTTCATGAGCCGCATGAAAGTGCTCGGTGCATTGGTTAGCCCAAAAGGCATGACTAACCACTCATATAGTCCTTGCTTTTTCTTGAAGGAAGTCTTCCATTCATCTCCTTCTCTGATCTGAATCTGATGATATCCACTCTTTAGATCTATCTTTGAGAAATACATAGCTCCACTCAAACAATCCATAATATCATCCATTCATCACAATGGAAACCTGTACTTGATTGTGATCTTGTTTATTTCCCTAGAGTCTGTACACATCCTCCATTATCCATTCTTCTTTGGTGCTAATACTATTGGTACAACACATGGACTCAGGCTCTCCTGAATCAACCCCTTCTGTAACAACTCATGTACTTGTCTGTTCAACTCTTCACTTTCTGCTGGTGTCATTTTGTGTGCTGCCTTATTTGGCAAACTGGCTCCTAGGATCAAGTCCATCTAATGACTAATCTTCCTGACTGGTGGTAATCCATCAGGTATATTATTGGATACAATATCCTGAAACCCATTCAACAAATTTGCAACTTCTACAAGTAAATCTTCTACTTCCTCTTTACCAACTTTTGGAATTAAAGAAAAACACACATGCTCATGCCTCATACCATCTAGGAATTTTCTTCCATCAACAAAAGTTATTCTTGCACTACCACATACCTTTTCTTTTATGTCATTCAATGGCTTTAGCTTATGTCGCACTCCATCCTTCATTAGGGAATAGGTATTCACACGACCATCATGTACAACACACCCATCAAACTGCCATGGTCTACCCAACAACATATGACATGCATCCATAGATATGATATCACACAGTACCTCATCATGGTATCTGCCAATCTTGAACTTCACTAGGCATTGTTCATTGACCATGACCTTGTGGTCATCCTGCACCCAGGCAATCCGGTATGGATGTGGGTGTTTCTATCTTTTGAGCTTCAACTTTGTGACCATCTCTTCTGACACCAAATTGTTAGTGCTTCCACTATAAATAATCGCATCACAACATTTACCTTCACACTTGCACCTAGTGCAAAATAGGCTTCTCCTTTTCTCAGGTTCATTTTCACCACTCATATGACTCTTCTATTAATTAGCATTTCTCCTCTTTCAGAATCTTCATAATTTGATGATCTGGCATCTTCATCTACATGTGCAACACTAGCCTCATCTTCATTCCTCCTATCTATCCTTCCTTGGTGCTGAGGACATTCAAATGCCCTATGACCTTCTTCTCCATAGTGAAAACATGTTCCATGAAGGCCTCCTCTTCCAGATCCTTGTCCTCTTCTTCTTGCTCTCTGATCTCTATTATTCTGATCATGGAAATGATTGAAATTTTTTCCTCTCTAATTTTGACTGCTACTAGCCTCATCCTTCTTTTTTGGATCTTCATTTCGGCCTCCATATGACCATCCACCAGATCATCCACCACGACCTCTTCCATTTTGTCTACTCTCAAACTTCTTGTTCAACTTTTTCTCTACTTTTAGGGAAAACTAGTATGCCTCTTCAATACTGTTCATTCAAACTAGATACAACTCCTCTTGAATGCTTGGCCTCAACCCATTAAGGTAACGGGTGACTTTTTCCTTATCAGCTTCTACATGGCCTATTTTGATGAGGATTTGATAGAACTCCTTCGTATACTCCTGAATAGATCTTCTTGCTTGCTTCAAACTTTGCATCTTCTTTAGTAGGTCAAGCTCATAATCAATAGGGATGAATTTTCGCTTCAATGTATCCACCATCTGATCCCATCTTGTGATTTTATCCTTTCCTCTTCTATTTCGCTCCAATTGAATCTCCTGCCACTAGATCATGACCTTTCAGTCTAGCCTTCACAAATTTGACCCTATCAAGATCCTTAATATCTTCGTAATCAAAATATTATTCACATTCATTGATCCAGTCGATCAATTATTCTAGGTTAAGATTTCTAGAAAATATCAGAACCTCAATCTTAGGTCTCTTTCCAATCTTTGAAATGGCTCAGAAAAGTCTTTCTTCCTCTTGGTTCAAAATTTTGCCTTCTTCTTGATCAAAATTTCCTTCTCCCTCAGCTTCATCCTCACTTTCATCTCTGACATTAAGATTCATTTCTCTGTGAATCTCCTCTTGCAATGCTCACACTTGTCTCTATAGTACCCTAACCTCAGGTGTTACAACACCAGCTCTTCTGCCAAATTCTCTTCATGGAGGCATTTTCATGATGCACGCTGAAACCCTAACCATGGTCCTAGTGCAAATTGCCTCATAGTTGGCAATCTATTTACACACTTAGGAAAACTCACTCTGATACCACTTGATGAAGGGTGCTCCCCTTAATACCAAAAACACATAACATAAACAGAGAACAACAACAATTTGCAAGAATAGAAAATGGGCTTCTTATTATCTCCACAAATGTGGAATTACAATTTTTGAGAATTACAATATGCAAAGCCACATGGGCATTTTCCTTACAATATTCTATAGGAAAAAGCCTTGAATCATTACCCAGATCTACCCCGAATTGCCCTAGACAACACTACATACCTTCTTTATATAGGCAATTTCCACTGCCCAAGAAGGTTCCAGAAATTTAGTCCTAAGGGCCGACCAAACTTAGAATTATTTTATTTTTTTAATTTATTACATCAAAGTTGGCTCAAAATGACTTTTGAAACCCGAACAAAAATTTTGAAGAAAAAATATTTTCTGCCATTTCAGGTGGCCTGACTTTCGGAGACCATAAGTCATCACCAGTTGACCCGATTGACTATTATGACCCCAATTTGGAAAGGGTGCGAGGAGCTCTATAGTGCTTGAATTGTGCTAGCTCCAGTTAGCCAAAGTTTCAACCTCATCTAGGGCCTCTAAAGCCTTCAAAACCGAGTTCAAAGTTTCTGTACCCTCCTGCCAATACCGAAAATTTTCAATATCTTCAAAATTAGACCTGATCGAGCAATGAAACTTTATTGGTAGGATGATATGAATGAGATGAACCTCCACATATGAAATTAGAACATTTCAAGATCGTATGACCAACTTACTAAAAATAGGAAGTTTTCATAAATAGCAGCTCTACACAAGATAGCCCTTATTGAATACAAAAACATAAATATTTTTGGGTGATGCAAGATTGCTCTTACACCCAAGATGCTCCTACATCAGGTAAACTTATTAAATTTCTGAATAAAGGTGGAATGGATTCACCTCTATGGATAGGATTCACCTCTGTGGGGTATATAAGATGAAAATGCAAATAAGGTTGAATAATGGTAGATAAGATAATATTATATACAAGGGGGAATATAGGACCTATCCTTAATCTAAATTCCCAAAAGGAAAGATCCAAATGGATTAATCATAAAGAAGTGATCAATGCACAATTGAATCAAACAATAGAGAACATGAAGAAAGGAGGAAATCCTATAATCTACTATAGAAAGTATGTACTTGAAATCTTAAATGAATAGAAAGAAAATACTAACCTCAAAATAGGGAAAATCTAGAAAATGTTGATTTCTGATGTGTATGCATAGTTTCAAGAAATTTTGCAATCTGCTGCAGGCTGGAAATGTTGAGACAAAGAGAACCCAACAAACTTTTATCTTTCTGGAAGTAGGTCATCCTTGACCCAAATAGCAGGGCAAGGTCTTACCTCGGTGCAGGATCCTACCCCTCACTGAAGATCATCTCTGACAAAAATTCTGTTCACAAATCTCAGAAGTTCCCCGAAAAGGGTATCCAGATCTGTACTTCATTTCACCATCTTGTACCTGTACCTACAAGAAAAAATATTTTTGTTTTTTGGATGGGGGGTTTGCCTTGGTCAAACCCCAATTGAGGAATTAAATTTGAAATTGAATTGAAATTTTAATATGCATAAACAAAGTAAATGGAACTATTCATCTTGCTTATGTTGAAGTCCTTGTGGAGGATTCGAATCCTTGGATCCACAAGTAGGGATTCTCCAAATGAATGTAGAAATATGTAGGATGTCTCAAATCAATGGTATTAGATCTTCAACACCAATCTTGAATGTATCTTTTCATAGGAAGAGGCTTGGATGAATGTGGATGGAGAAATCTTCAAGGGGGCTCCAAAGAGATTGAATCCTTCAATAGCTAATAATGGATCTCCTTGATGGATGTTTGAATGCTTGAATGCTTGGAAGATGAATGAATGCTTTCTTTCTTTCCTTCTCCTTCTTTCTTTTTTGATTGCGAATGCTTATGAAAATTGGATGCAATTGCTTGATTGTAGATGTTCTCACAAAAACTTGATGAGGAAAATGAGAGAGGAAGGCCTTCTTTCATAGTGATCTAGGGCACAAAATCTTAGAGAAGGTCGACATTAGAGAATTAAATCCCAATTAACCTTAACCCATAAAAATGGACCTAGATTAAATTCAATTTAAGATTTTACCATTCTGAAACCCAAAATAGCCGGCTCAGAAGCCAGAAAATAAAGTTTTCTGAAACCCGACATCCTGAAACTTCCAGAATTTAAAAATTGGACTTGGGGTCAGGGATGAGGTTGTCTCTACCCTAGGTTAGGGATGAGGTCATCATTGACCTAGGTTAGGGACTAGGTCATCCTTGACCCTTCAGGTCATCCTTGATCCAGAAAGTCAAGATCTTCAAATTCTTAGAGAAAGTTGCTAGAAATGATGTTGGAAATAGGGAGAGAGAAGCTGAACAGGGGGGAAACAGCTAGATCCATGCAAAGACCCAATCAAGGCACTTGTCATGAACCTAAACCACTTACTCAAAGGGCTAAATGCTCATATCATGGAAGTGCTTCCATTTTAAGATGTTACATTAATCCCCCACTTTAGCAAGAGTATGGACTCGATGCAAACTCTTGGTAAGTGAGATCATAATGAAAAGATAATCTTTTCATAATCGAACGGACAAAGGAAACCTCAAGACCTTAGGGACTCAAGTACTCATTAACTCCAAGATCATAATAAGAGAGACATCTCTAGAGAGAGAGAGAGAGAAAGAGAGAGTGTGATTATCTCACCCAATGGGAACTTATGTCCCATTGTGAAACACACAAGGAAACAATGCAACTGGAAAGATGGAATTGAACCGCCTAGTGAATGTGGTTACTCACTAGTCAACCCATCAAGGATTCACCCTTAGGAATATTCTATTCCTTAAGAGTAAAACCAAAAGCAAAAGAGATCCAATCTTAGGGACACCTCTGACCTTAAGGGATAAAAAATTTGAAACTAGAGGGATCAAGAGATCCTAAAATATAAATCCATGCTTAAGGATTAGTCACTAATCCAAAAAGGGAGAAAAGGTATCTTGAAAAATAATACATGTATCGAAAAGTGCATGTGTGTAATAGGTGAGCAGAGTGTATGCCCCCATGTTAAAGTCATTGCTAACACTTTAACAAGAGCAATGGCTTTAACAGAAACATAAAAAAATCCACTGATTACGTTTCTACTATGAGATACCCCCAGTCGAAGACAAATAAAGGGAAATACCACATAAACATACAAAGAACACATAAGGGATCTACCTGTCATGGGGTTAGTATGATCATAAGATAATATATATATGATATTATTGCAAATGAATTGACATCATTCCCCAAAGAAAGTAGAACTACAATCACAAAGGAGGAAAGATCACATAAGATATACAAAGAAGAATCCTTTCGGACCATGACATGGAGACCAAAAAGAATTAGTGCTACCAAGTCGCAAATCCAAGTGGATTACATAAGGAAACATTTATGAACAATAGCACAAGCACAACATAACATGAAACAACATATAGAAGAATAGAGATACATATAGAGGAATTGTGCAACAAGTTTGATTCCTTTATCACCTTGCACCAACTGAGTAACAAGGGTTGTATAAAAGAATCTAACAATATTTAGCAAACACATCATGAGAGAAGCACAGTACAATAGGAAAAAACACAACAAAGCTACCATAGAGGACAAGCCAATCAAGCATGCTGCATACTCTCCCCATTTCATTCTATATCATTTAGGGAAGGTGGGTAACTCACAAGATGGACTATATCCAAAATAGTAGGAATGATAGCCAATTCCAAACAAGGATCCTCTTGAGAATCACAATGTTCGATACTAGGTGTAAGTGTTAATTGTGATGAAAGCATATTAGGTAAATTAATGTCAATGTCAATAGTCTCATATTCATCATTAACATCATCAAGAGTATTTTCTTCATCTAGATTAATCAAAATAGGATCTAAGATACGAATAGAATCATCATAATCATGCATCTTAACATCATTATTAGTAACAGCATCATGCATAGGCTTATCAGAAGAAAGTAAAGAATTTTGAAGAATAGAATTACGAGCTTTAGCTTGAGTATGATGCTTCTTATGATGTTCATTAGCAGATCTATTATATTTTTCTTTTCTTGAAATATGTTGGGAACTAGGAGGAGAAATCACATGATCCTTCATAGGTTCTTTAGGAAGATTAATAAGATTATCAGTAGCCAGACGATCAACAGTGGGAACTTGATTAACAGATGTAGAAGCCATGGATAAAGGAGGTATAGAAGGTGTAGGAAAAAGACCATGATTAAGATCCATTAGAGGTACACTTAATTCAAGAATCCTACAATGTTTATAGGCTTGATATGAGTGGAAAAGATTATCAGGTCGAGAAGGACATGAATTAGGTAATGAAGGCCAAAATAAATCAAGAGTAGCACAATCCCTGGGCCTAGAAGGTTGATATAAACTATGATGTCTTCACTTCTTCATCATGAACAAATTTAAGACATTTATGGATAGGTGAAGCAACAACATGCATGGCATTCAATCAAGGAAAACCAAGATTAACTTGAAATTGATTAGAAGTAGGAACAACAACAAAGGTAGTGTTCACAATTTTACCACAAATTTCAACCGACAAGTTAATCAAACCAAATGATGGATAAAGAAAACCATTACAAGTTTGAATCCACACATCAGATGTATCATAAGAATAATGTTGCAAATTTTTCATAAAAAGATTTTCTTCAGTAATAACATTGACTAAAGATGTAGGATCAATAAGACAACCATGAGTAGGTATCTAAGAAATCCTAGCATAAATATAAAGGGGACCATCAGGAACTTTAATAGTCTCAAAATCATCAAAGGTAATTGAAAGTTCCTGAGGTCTTTTATTCTTAGGTTGTTGTCGAGGTTTAGGTTGAGTTTTCAATTTAGGATTTAGTTTTCATTGAGGGATGGAACTTGAGGTATAGTTTGAAGCTAAGGTGGAGATATAGATTAAACAATAGGCTCCACTTGATTAACAATGTGATTAAGATCATCCATCTTTGAATCATACATAATTTCCATAGAAGATGGCTGAGAAATGGTATTAGTATCATGCGTAGGTAAAGGATTCGTATAGATTTGAAGATTTTGATTAGGAGGAGAAATATATTTGTTTCCACTACCATCAATATCATCAATAGATAAGGCATTAGAATCAATTAAGTCCTGAACCTTATGTTTTAAAGAATAATGTTTCTCAATATCATGACCATTCTGACGATGATATTGACAAAAAGATTTAGGATCAAAAGATTTAGATGCAATCGTAGCAGGTAAAAGAGGTCGAATAGGAGGTAAAGTAATCATATTAGCAGTTAACAACCTATTCATAATATAATATAAAGAGGAGTAAAGAGGAGTAAACGCAAGATTTAGTCGAAAAGCATTGGATGCACAAGTGGCATTATGAGATGCAACAACAACTTGATTAGCAACTGCATTCGCTTGTTTTTTTATCTTGACATAGTTGTTGAATTTTTTAAATTTGTTTGGATTAGGAGCATCATCACTCTTATCAACTGGAATAGGAGCCATTGGAGTGTTTCTCTCAAATTGACTCACTTGTAATTGATAATGATGAAGCATTGCACAAAGTTATTGAAAAGAGGTAAATTCATTAAGCAAAATCTTATCTCTAATATCCTTTTGCAAATTTTAAATAAACATACATTGAATATCAATACCAGGAACAAGATAGGAAATCTGAGCATGCAAATGCTTAAATCTACCAATAAATTCAATCAATTTTTTCTTAGCACTTTGTGTACAATGCATCAAATCAGTCAAAGACACTTGTGGGCCAATGTTATTTTGAAATTGTTGAATAAAAGCATTAGCAAGTTGTGGAAATGAGCCAATAGAATAAGGAGACAAGGAACAATACCATTGTAAGGCCTTATCATGAAAATTTCTAGCAAACAACTTGGCTAAAATCCTATGGTCATGAGCATAATCACTATAATGGATTTGAAATATTTTGACATGATGAATGGGGTCTCCTTTTCTGTTATAATTCTCAAGATGAGGCATATCAACTTGCTGAGGAACATGAGTATGAATGATATCTTGAGACAAAGGACTTCCCATGTCACATGTAGGAATGCTAAACTTATTTTGAGTCAAGAATGCAAGTTGTTGTTGTAAGGAAGACACAGTTTGAGCCAAACTAATGATTGTTGAATCATTAGAAGAAATAGGAGTAGCAACATTAGAAACACTAGGTAAAGTGTATGAAGGTGTGGGAATGGAAGACACAACTGGAGGAGCACTTGGAACTACAGTTGGAAGAGGATTGGAATAAGTAAAAGGAACATTATGATAAGAAGGTTTTGATGTAGGTAGGGACACAAGAGGAACACTCATATGAATAGAGGGAACCGTCACAGTCACCAAAGAAGGAGTATAGGTAGGAACACTAGGTAAAGGAATCAAAGAAGGTTCTACAGTAGTGACATAAGGAATCAACCCTAAATCTTGAGCTTCTTGAGATAAATTTTTAACATTTGAATGGACAATATGAGTAATATCATGCAAGAGGTTAACACCTTGATCACTATCACGAAGAACTTTCTTAAGAGCATCGATAGCTTAAATAAAATCTTGATTATGGTTTTATTGAATAAGCCAATTACCCATTTTATCAAGTTCAGTTGAAAGTTTTTGGACTTGTTCAGGAGGAAATCTTAAAGCATCATCCTCATCATGAGATGAGTGAGAAGCATTTTGCTCCATATAAGATTGGAATCATGAAGAATCAAATTATCATCTGGGATCCTAAGGAAAGGAGAGGAAGATTTAGGATCAAAGACACCCATGATTCTATGACTTCTTCTAACTGAAATGTTATAAGTAGGACTAGTAGTAGTAAATCTCATAAACCAATGCAATGAAAATGAACTAAACTAAGAAAACATAAAGCATGAATATTTTTGTATTTTGAAAGAGATTTTGTAATTTTTTTGTATTTTTAAAATATAAAAGAAATAAATCTAATTAGCATGAAAGATTTAACATAAAATACAAATCTAACATTAATAAGATAATATAAAGGGAAATCTAACACCACAAAACACAATAGGGCATCTAATTCCATAAAAGAAAAGAGGGTAAGTATGTCGGGTTCACCAAAATGAATAAAGGTGGAATGGATTCACCTCTATGGATAGGATAATTGTAGGGTATATAAGATGAAAATATGAATAAGGTTGAATAATGGTAGATAAGATAATATGATATGCAAGGGGGAATATAGGACCTATCCTTAATCTAAATTCCGAAAAGGAAAGATCCAAATGGATTAATCACAAAGAAGTGATCAATGCACAATTGAATCAAACAATGGAGAACATGAAGAAATGAGGAAATCCTATAATCTACTATAGAAAGTATGTACTTTAAATCTTAAATTAATAGAAGGAAAATACTAACCTCAAAATAGGACGAATCTGGAAAATGTTGATTTCTGATGTCTATGCACAGTTTCAGGAAATTCTACAATTTGCTCCGGGCTGGAAATGCCGAGATAGAGAGAACCCAGAAAACTTTTGTCTTTCTAGAAGTAGGTCATCCTTGACCCAGATAATGGTGCAAGGTCTTACCCCAAGGCAGGATCCTACCCCTCACTAAAGATCTTCTCCGACATAAATTCTGTTCGCAGATCTTGGAAGTTCACTGAAAAGCGTATCTAGATCTGTACTTCAATCTACTTTCCTATACCTGTACTTATAAGAAAAATGGTTTTTGTTGGTTGGATGGGGGTTTGCCTTGGTCAAACCACAATTTAGGAATTAATCTTGAAATTGAATTGAAATTGTAATATGCATAAACAAAGTAAATGGAACTATTCACCTTGCTTATGTTGAAGTCCTTGTGGAGGATTCGAATCCTTGGATCCACAAGTAGGGATGCTCCAAATGAATGTAGAAATATGTAGGATGTCTCAAATCAATGGTATTAGATCTTCAACACCAATCTTGAATGTATCTGTTCATAGGAAGAGGCTTGGATGAATGTGGATGGAGAAATCCTCAGTGAGGCTCCAAAGAGATTGAATCCTTCAATAGCTAACAATGGATCTCCTTGATGGATGTTTGAATGCTTGAATACTTGGAAGATGAATGAATTCTTGCTTTCTTTCCTTCTCATTATTGCTTTCTTGATTGTGAATGCTTATGAAAATCAGATGCAATTGCTTGATTGTGGATGTTCTCACAAAAACTTGATGGAGAAAATGAGAGAGGAAGGTCTCCTTTTATAGTGATCTAGGGCACAAAATCCTAGAGAAGGCTGAGATTGGAGAATTAAATCCAAATTAACCTTAACCCATAGAAATGGACCTAGATTAAATTCAATTTAAGATTTTACCATTTTGAAACCCAAAACAATTGACCCAGAAGTAGGAAAATAAAGTTTTCTAAAACCAGACATCCCGAAACTGTTAGAATAACTGAGAGGGGGGTGAATCAATTATCCACTATCACAAATCAAAATGTATAATCCAAAAACAAATTACTTAAACTTTAGCAGCTTGGTAACATAAGATACTATATTGTCTGTGCTTTTACCGATTACCAGTCAATAAAAAATAATGATTACCGACCAAATCCAATATGCAACATGTAAAGTATGACATTAAAAAAACATGACAATCAACACATAAAATATGAGATTTAATTTGGAAACCCTATGATGGGAAAAACCACCTGGGACCGGCAACCCAAAAATTGTTCACTCTTCTGAAGTGAGGTCAGTGAAGACCCAACCCTATTAAAGGTTACAAACACACTGTTAGGTGTGACCTTGTTAGAGGATTTTAGACCAATAGTTATCATCCAACCAGCATTCACTATGGAGTTTATAGGATAATAATGTTCATTCTATGAATGATACATAAAAGACTTACAAGTCCACTCTGTTAAGAGATTTCTCTATTTACAATGGTTAAAATGTAACATCAAATGATCTAATCACAACACAACTTCAATTGTAGATTATCAGATCTATTTTAAGATCATTCAAATGCTCTAATAAATATATCAATTCTATATTAAAAAAAAAAATGACTTACTGTCACTTGGTAATAGCTTTCTGACGCTCGATAAACTCTATAGTTCGGTTCTCCTTAACCAGTTTGATCAGGCATAGATGAAAACTTGTTCATGTGATAATTCTGTAGTCTCCTTCTTTCGGCATGAGTTTCACAAAGAAACCCTAGTCTATTAAATAGACAAGTAAACCATTTTCTTCTCCTCCATTAGATTTTTCTGCTTATTCTCCTTCATCCATTTTAATGCTTAAACCTTCCTCGGTTGATGTGTCAATAACACATCTGAATTCCATTCTTTAGATCTTCCTTGAATTTTGTTAGCTGTCGATCTTCATTAAAGACTTTATCTTTCCACTCTGATTAGGAGGTACTTTCCAACTCATCAATCCTTATCAACTAAACTAATAATTTAGTTCCTTTCTCTCTGTTCGGTTAACAAAGAAATGTGTCGATGAACACAAGCTCGGTTTATACTATGCTCAGTATACACTACACTGCTTGGTGTATACTATGATGCATCATCAACCAACCACACTGCCTTGTGTCTTTCCACTTTTTTCCTTATCATAGATGAATGAAACATAATCAAGTCAATAACATAAGGTCATAGACTCATCAATAAGTTAACCAACATGTTCCTTATCCTCATCTTTCATATACATCTTTCTCATGTAGATATTTCTATTCTTCATCTCTTTTCCTTCCTTTCTACAGAGTGTTGTCAAAATAGTTGACATCAATGACAACATATTATTGATTTAATCATCTTACATATCTAATCATCAACTCGGTGATCTCTAATCATGGATCTTCAATTAGGTTCTAAATCAGTTGTAGTTCATTAATCTCTCCCTTTGACATTGATGACAACTCAAGTAATATGAAATATACCATACACATACCAAACATGTATTCTACAACTTTGTAAACAAATGATGTACAAGCTCTCCCTAGCTTAATATGTTTAATCACTATGTTACTCAACAACATTATGATTGCAGCTTTGATAATCTGCAGATATGATGTTTTCAGCTCTCAGGTTCCTGCTTCTGTTCTCAGTAACTGATCTTCAATACTCTCCCTTTCTTTCAGATTATCTCTCCCTTAGATAGATGTTTCAGTGTTTTCATCGGTGCTTATTGTTTCACATTGTTTATCTCTCCCTTTGACAACAATGCCAAAGAAACAAATAAGCATACAACTCTGTAGTAACCATGTAACTCTTTGTTGTCCAATGCATACTCTGTATCTCTATATATTGATATTCCAATCTGTTCCAGTTCTTCAAACTTTTCACAACCTTAGACATGATCCAAAGTGTGAACCATGCTACATCAACATGAATGATCTTCTGATAAGATTAGGCTAATGCAAAATCCAGAGCACATTAGTGACTGGTAGACAGGGGATGAACCCCAAGTCTTTTCCTCAAGTATTCAAATGTATCCTTTGGTAGAGGCTTTGTAAATATGTCTGCAAGTTGTTCTTTTGATGTAACAAATTCCAGCTTTACTTGCTTCTCCTATACTTGTTCTCTTAAGTAGTGATACTTAATAGATATATGCTTTGTTTTAGAGTGCATCACTAGATTATTTGAAATGTTTATTGCACTAGTGTTGTCACAATATATAATCACCGGCTCAGTGATTCCCTCATTCATACCTTCCAACACTTGCTTAATATATGAAATATTTGAACAGTTTGTAGCAATAGCAACATACTCTGCTTCGGCTGTAGACTGAGAAATGAAAGCCCGCTTATTACTCGTCCATGTAACAAGTCTTTTACCAAATAAAAATGCTCCTCCGGTGGTACTTTTTCTATCATCCACATTTCCAGTGCAATCAGCGTCGGTATAGACTCTAAGTTCAAATTTTCCTTCCTTAGGATACCATAATCCATAATCCTCTATTTTCTTCAGGTATTTGAAGATTCCCTTTGTAGCAACCATGTGTGTCTCCCTAGGATTTATAAAAAATCTTGCAATAATTCCCACAGCATGTGCTATGTCTCGTCTACTATGAACTACATACATTAACTTACCAATCATATATTGGTACAATGTCTGGTTCACCTTTGCAGTTTCATCTAGTAGCCATCGATGTTCCAACAGGTTTAGCATCTTCCATGCCAAATGTTCTCAGTATTTCCTTGATATATTTGGATTGTGTGATGAATATCCCATCACTCTACTGAATCACTTGTAGTCCTAGAAAGAAGTTAATCTCTCCAAACATAGACATTTCAAACTCTTTTCTCATCTCATCAGCAAAGGATTTACATATGTGATCTTGACCTCTAAAGATAATATCATCCACAAATATTTTAGCAATAAGAATAGTATCATCAGTATCTTCTTTCATGTACAAATTGTTGTTCTCAATAGTTCTAACAAATCCAATACTTAAAAAATAAGTATGTAGCCTCTCATACCAGGCTCTAGGTGCTTGCTTCAAACCATATAAAGCTTTATGTAATCTACATACCATATCTTTCTTGTCTGGATCAATGAACCCTTCTGGTTGTTCTATGTAAACCTCTTCTTCAAGTATTCCATTCAAAAATGCTAACTTGACATCCATTTGATAAACCTTGAACTTCTTGTGTGCAACATATGCAAGTAACATTCTGACTCCTTCTAATCTAGCAATAGGTGCAAATATTTCACCATAATCAATTCCTTCCTCCTATGCATATCCCTTGCATAGTAATCTTGCTTTATTTCTTGTTACCTCTCCATTTTCATTCAACTTGTTTCTGAATATCCACTTAGTACCGATAACATTCTTGTCATTAGGTCTAGGTACTAAACTCCAAGTTTTTTTGTTCTCTATCTATTCTATTTCTTCTTTCATTGCATTAACCCATTCATCATTTTCTAATGCAACATTTACATTCTTTGGTTCAAATTCAAAAACTAGACACGTACCTTGTCTTGTCTTACTCCTTGTTTGCATGCCAGCTTGTCCATATCCAATGATTTGTGTCTCAGGATGTTGTCTTCTGACAATTGCCAGTATCCGATCTCTTCTTTCTTGTTTATCCTGTGCAGGTTCATTTTCTTGCTCAGTAGGTCCTTCCCGCTCATCGGTTTCTATTTACTGTTCCTCGGTATTGTTTTCCTGCTGACCGGTTGTCACATTCTATGGATTTGGTAGATACTTAGGTTGTTCAATGTAAGTGAATCTACCATAGTCTTTTGGTTCCTTTCTAATTTCCTCTACATTCTTATCATCAAACTCATCAACTCGAACATTATTACTTTCAATCATTTTATTTGTAACTTTATTCAGACATTTGTATGCTTTTCTTTTACTGGAATATCCTAGAAATATCCCTTCATCACCTTATGAGTCAAACTTCCCATTTCTTTCATCTTTCAAAATAAAATATTTGCTTCCAAAAATCTTGAAATAACTTACAGTGGGTTTGTGTCCAAACCATAACTCATAGGGTGTCTTGTTGGTGTCCTTCTTTAGTTGTACTCGGTTCAGAACATAAACAGTTGTGCTGACAGCTTCTCTCCAGTATGTCTGAGCAACATTTTTCTCTATCGTTAATGTTCTAGCATAGTCAACAATTGACCTATTCCTTCTTTCAGCAATGCCATTCTGCTGAGATGTCCTCGGTATAGAGACCTATATTTTAATACCATGCTCATTACAAAAATTAGTAAATTCATCAGAGATAAATTCACCTCCTCTATCAAATCTTAAGCATTTCAATTCTTTACCATTCTCTTTTTCTACTTTTTCTTTATACCACTTGAACATTTTGAATGCAGGTCAGATTTTTCTTTTAAGAACATGACAGTCATTAATCTAGTATAGTCATCAACAAAAAGAATAAAGTATCTGTCTCCATAATAACTCTGAGTTCTCATAGGACCACATAGGTTGGTATGAACCAACTCAAGTATCTTCTTTTTTGAATAATATTTTCTTTTGAAACTAGATTTGGTCATTTTACCTTTCTGACATTCATGACACATAACATGATTGGGTTTTGACAAGTTAGGCAGACCTCTAACTCTTTTCTTTTTACTGATCTTAATCATGTTATCAAAATTCACATGGAATAACCTTTTATGCCACAACCAAGCATCTTCATTTTTTATCATCAAGCAAGAAGACTCATCATTATCAAGATAAAACAAATTACCTCTTGATTGTGCTCCAGTTCCAACTAGTCTTCCTCCATCATCAAATATTTTCACTTTCTTGCTCTCAAAAGCAACTCGGTGACCTGAATTGTTCAGCTGTGCCACACTTAGAAAGTTATAGTTCAATCCTTCTACCCAATAAGAATTTTCACATTTTATTCTATCATTTATCATTAAGGCTCCTTTACCTCTTACCATACAAGGTGTATCATTACCCATCTTAACAGATGCTCCATTGTATTGTTCAAGATGATCAAATTTATCATCATCACCAGTCATGTGATGTGTACAGCCACTATCTATGATCCATGTATCATTTTTGTTAACTTTAGAAATCAATGCTATTTGTACATTTTTTCTTCTTCCTCAGAATCATCTTTCATAGAAAAAAATACAACTACATCATCATCATCATCAGATTTAGATTCATTTTCTTCTGCTATGTAACATACCTTTTTGCCTATGTCATTATTGTCTCGGTTGTCTTTTTTGTTGTGTTGGTAGCTCCTGTTGTTTCTTCTCCCATAGCTTCCTTCAGATTGGTCTTTGGTTCTATCATCATCTTTCTTGTGTGGACATCTAGCAGCAATGTGACCAACCTCTTTATAGTTAAAGCATGCTAAAGGTAACTTACCTCTATACCTTCCTTTACCTTTAGGTAACCTTCTGGCCATAAGAGCTTCAAGTTCATCAAGCTCATCATCAGTATTGCTATCACTATCATCCTTATTATTTCTACTACTAGACTTACCAATCTTCAGAGAACTCATAAAAGCTATTTCAACAGTCGGTACAACACTATTATCATAGTTGTTCAGTTCAAATATTGTAAGCTTTCCAATCAGATTATCAAGAGTGAGTGTACTATTAGGTACTGACCTATTTTCATGAATTGCAGATATTCTGATGGCATAAATAGGCAATAAGGTCCTTAGAATTTTACTTACCACAATGTCTTCATCAATAACTCCATCTGATGCTCTAATAGCATGAACTAATTCCTTTACTCTATTTGTGTACTGCACAATGTTTTCACCTTCTTTTATCTTCATGTCATCGAATCTTCCTCTTAAGCTTTCAGCTCTGGCTCTTTTGACATTACATCTCCACTATAAATTTGTGCAAGTTTATCCCACATTTCTTTAGCAGTAGTACATCCTTTGATATCTTCAAATTTGACATTTATCAGTGCAGTAGCAATCTCCATCATAGTGACATTATGTTCATGTCTATCTCTTAACTGATCAAGAGTCAGGGGACCAGTGGGTGGTGAACAATGTAGCCATTCTCCATTAGTGTGAGGGCAGAATTCCCAATTCCAGATATGTGCAACTTCATTCAGCTTTGCCATATTGTGAAGTTATCCTTGTTTAGCTTTGGCACTTCCCTCTTATACATTTTGAGACCTTTGTGCTGAAGTCCTTAAAACTCTATTCCAAGAAACCAACACTCTCATACCAATTGTTAGAATAATTGAGAGGGGGGTGAATCAGTTATCCATTGTCCCAAATCAAAATGTATAATCCTAAAACAAATTACTTAAACTTTTGTAGCTCAGTAACATAAGATAGTATACTATCTGTGCTTTTACCGATTACCAGTCAATAACAAATAATGATTACCGACCAAATCCAATATGAAACATGTAAATTATGACATCAAACAAACATCACAATCAAAACATAACACATGATATTTAACATGGAAACCCTGTGAAGGGAAAAGCCACCTGGGACTGGCAACCCAAAAATTGTTCACTCTTCTAAAGTGAGGTCGGTGAAGAGCCAACCCTGTTAAAGTTTACAAACACAATGTTAGGTGTGACCTTGTTAGGGGATTTTAGACTAACAGTTATCATCCAACCATTATTCACTATGGGGTTGACAGGATAACAATGTTCATTCTATGAATGATACATAAAAGACTTACAAGTCCACTATGTTAAGAGATTTCTCTATTTACAATGGTTAAAATATAACAACAGTTGATCTGATCACAACACAACTTCAATTGTAGATTATCAGATCTATTTTAAGCTCATTCAAATCCTCTGATCAATATATCAATTCTATATCAACAATAATCAATTACTTACTATCGCTCGATAATAGCTTTTTGACACTCGGTAAACTCTACAGTTCGGTTCTCCTTAACCAGTTTGATCAGGGATACATGAAAACTTATTCATGTGATAATTCTGTAGTCTCCTTCTTCCGGCATGAGTTTCACAATGAAACCCTAGTCTCTTAAATAGATAAGTAAACCATTTTCTTCTCCTCCATTAGATTTTTCTCCTTATTCTCCTTCGTCCATTTTTCCACTTAAACCTTCCTCGGCTGATGTGTCAATAACACGTCTTAATTCTGTCACTTAGATCTTCCTTGAATTTTGTTAACCGTCGATCTTCATAAAAAACTTTATCTTTCCACTCTAATTATGAGGTACTTTCCAGCTCATTAATCCTTGTCAGCTAAACTAATCATTTAGTTCCTTTCTCTCTATTCGGTTAACAAAGAAATGTGTTAGTGAACACAAGCTCAGTTTATACTGTGCTCAGTATACACTACACTGCTCGGTGTATACTGTGATGCTTCATCAACCAACCACACTGCCTTGTGTCTTTCAACTCTTTTCCTCATCATAGATGAATGCAACATAATCAAGTAAATAACATAAGGTCATAGACTCATCAATAAGTTAACCAATGTGTTCCTTATCCTCATCTGTCATATACATCTTTCTCATGTAGATATTTTTTTTCTTCATCTCTTTTCCTTCCTTTCTATAGATGTTTAGGTATTGTAACTTACAAGATAAGTGTTGTCAAACTATTTGACATCAATGACAACATATTATTGATTTAATCATCTTACATATCTAATCAGAAACTCGGTGATCTCTAATCATAGATCTTCAATTAGGTTCTAAATCAGTTGTAGTTCATCAAAAACTTCTAGAATTTGAAAATTGGGTCTGAGGTCAAGGACGAGGTAGTCTCTACCCTAGGTCAAGGACAAGGTCATCCTTGACCTAGAAATTCAAGATCTTCAGATTCTCAGAGAAAGTTGCTAGAAATGAGGTTGGAAACAAGGAGAGAGAAGAAAAACAGGGGGGAAACAACCAGATCCATGCAAAGACCCAATCAAGGCACTTGTCACGGCCGCTAACCACTTACTCAGAGGGCTAAATGCTCTTATCATGGAAGTGCTTCCATTTTAATATGATACAATTTCATGGTGTCCTCATGTGTGGGAAGTAATAATGAAATGACAAGCATGCACCTAGAAGTGACAAGCTAATTAATATCCTTTAAGGGAAAGTTTTTATGCTATTAATTAACATGAGTGGGAGATTTGGGTATATTCTACCAATATTTTTACAAAGAAGAAGGTTACATATAGAGGACACCATATTTTTCAAGTTTAAAGTCTTAGAAGGTTTCAATTACAAGGTGAGTCTAATTGCCTATCCTTTTCGTAATTCATTGTGCTAGTATTCTTTTGAAATTTTAGTATTACATAAGATTTTTGAATTTCATTATGATAAGGGCTTCCTTTTAATTTTTTGAAAATGAGTTGAGCCATGTGCACTCATTCCCTAAAAAAGGAGACACCTCTTGGGTCTAGTACGACTCTCATAATTTTGTACAAAGGGCTATAAACATTGAAGAAGGCTATATTATGAGCACTATTTTTGAGAGAAGTATAGTGGAGGCTACAACATTTCCCCCACACCTAATTTGTCCATAAATGGTCAAGGAATGTAGAAACAAATATGACCCAGGGAATAGGTGTATAATTAAATTTAGTGGAGAGGTCTTGTTTCCGCTCAATAGGTAAAACATTATAGCTTCCTTGAAAATACCAATCAAGGAGTTGTATTCCAAATTTAGTGTATCAAATTCTTAGTCCATGTTCTATGAGAAAAAGTTGGTTTATAGGAATGAAATAGATAGGAACTATTAGTTAAATTTATAGAAAGGCGGGTCATGACTACCTAGGCCTCTTAAAATAAAGGAGATGAAACCCCACATCAAGGAACTAGTGATATCATTACACATTGTTGGGGGGTCTAACCATGCCTTTCATTTTGAAGGCTGGATTTAGTAATTCATCCAAATAATCCTGTAGGGAACCCAAATTTTGGATTGGAGATAAATTATAGCCCAAGAGTTACATGATCAGTTAAATAATGGTCATTTTGGATGACAAGGTTTTTACATGGCTGCATATTTTTTGTAATGTTTGGATTGTACAAGGGAATGGACTGGGCTACATCATGAACCATTTATTGAAGGGATTAAAATTTTAGAGTACTATCCCCACCTACAAAAGAGAAGATGTTGTGAAAAGTACAAGATGATTAATGCTTATTTCTTAGGGAGATTGACTCATGAACTAGCTAGTATTCATAATAAAAGGATGTTAG